>JAWLRI010001063.1:1996691-2013959 GCA_034781795.1 Crypturellus tataupa
CATCCCATCATAGAAGGCTATCAGGTTAGTCAAGCATGATTTCCCCTTGGTGAATCCATGCTGACTACTCCTGAGCAGCTTCTTGTCCTCCATGTGCCTGGAGACAACAGCCAGCACGAGCCGTTCCATCACTTTTCTGGGGACGGAGGTAAGGCTCACTGGCCTGTAGTTGCCTGGGTCCTCCTCCTTGCCATTTTTGAAGGCTGGCATGACATTGGCCTTCTTCCACTCTTCTGGCACCTCCCCTGTTCTCCAGGATCTTTCAAAGATGATGGAGAGCGGCTTAGCAATAACATCCACCAGCTCCTGCAGCACTCCGGGATGCATCCCACCAGGGCCCATGGATTTGTGGATGTCAAGTCTCCCTAAGTGCTCTCTGACCCGATCTTCCTCTACCCGGGGCAAGTCTTCCTCTTTCCAGGCACAAGAGAGAGACCAGAGCTATTGCAATGATAAAGGACCATCCAGAAAATAATTAAAAAAAAAATAAGAAAAAAAGAAACAAACAAAAAAACAACCCATGTAGCAATTATTAATCAATTTGACAGCGGCATCAGTTCTACAACCATCCACTCCCACCATGCAGAATCCAGAAGAGAATCCACATCAGAACTCATTAAGATCAGAGCATTTATCAATTGTACAAGGTTTACACCTGATCGTTTGTGTTCCAGGCTTTAAAAAAACACTGAAATAGTCTAGGGAAAGAATTCTCTCAGTATAAAACCCACACAGAGAAAGGCAGATAATCCTACGTTTGTTCTTCCACAGTGACATTTGAAAAGTACTTGAAGCTAAAAGGCTTCTAGACTTAGAACCACTGTGCAGATGTGATGCGTAAAGCAGAAATGACAGCACATTTGTCTCAAGTCAAGAAGAACTTCTTTGCCAGAAGACAGAGAGGATCTCATCAACGAACAAGTATCTTAAGGGAAAGATATTTGATGGATCTTTCTACCATACTACAGATAAGTGCTGCAAACTGTGCAACAATAGACAGAAAGCAATTTCTACTATTACTCTAACATTGACCAGTTTTTCCTTTTACCGCATTTTACTCTACTACAAAGTTTTCCAGAGCAAGTGGTATTATGCAGTAACATAAAGCCATAACCAACAGGTTGTCACTATCACACACAAATTAGCTTCCTATTCTGCAGGAATAATCCCTGGTTGACGCAAGATTACAACTGGCTCCCTAGAATTTAACTCTGCATCAAAATGAGATTCTCTTTCTGAGAATTCTTTATCTGTTAAGGATACTGATGACAATCCTCTAATACCTGTTCTTAAAATCTGCACAGATAGACTGCAACTTCTCAGGAACATTGATAAACCAAACAGCAACAACATGCAGCCTCATGAGTCTTTTGTGGTAGCATGGTGGTAATAACCTGTATTTTCAAAATTCCTTCCCAAATTCCTTTCTTCTGCTTCACCTAGCTAGATGCTTTCTAGCACCATTCCATGACTGTTTTTGAACCCTCAACACATGGAAGCTTGCAAGTCACCTACTTGCTTGCATATCCAACCTTGCAACTTGATATACAAGCTTGATATCCAGCATGCAGCTGCATACTTGCAGCCAGAAAGATTTCAGCAATCACCACAGCTGGTGTGGTAGATCAGGAATATTCTTATTTAAAAGGAAGTATAAAAGGACTTACTGCCTCACATCTTCATAACAAATTCTTATCTGCTTGTCTTCAAGCTATGCTTAAGTATTACAGTTAGGCTGTGACCTGTTATAATCTAATTAAAAAGAATATTTGGCCTGTTATAATCTAATTAATATTTTGTGCAAAACGGGTAATTAAAAATTATTAGTTTATGGACCATCACTCCATGCCTAAAAGCATCAAAGGCATTTAAACAAAGCAGAGTCCCCGCTTCTCACTGGATTCCTGAATTCCACAAGCTGAACTACTGTGTCTGTCTTCTTGCTCCAGTAGTAGAACTGAGGAGAAGGAATCAGGTATGGAGGCCGAAGATGATAGTGTGGACTTGCAGAGCTATCTCTACCAGCATATCCACTCTGCAGAGCTGCAAGCATGCTAATGCACAGATAAAACAGGACACTAGGATTAAGACGACAATATCATTGTCATCCAAAAAAAACCACCCTACACACACACAGTCTTCATGATCACCAACGCAAACGATGCCAATGCTAATGGGCATGAGCTATTTCAAATACCAGGGATTTAAGCTCCTGCAGTCTGATGACTACATCCCCCTTGAATGATGAATGGAGATGTTCTTGAGGGCTGACTCAGTGCCTGGCAGCACAGAAAGATATGAGTAACTACCTTTGAACCAGTTTTCGCTCAAGCACACATAATCAACAGCCCTGCCAAAGTCTGCACATGTGAGACTAGCTCTACTATCAGAATGGTCTCAAAACACTTTGGGGTCAGTTCACTACTAAGCCAATGCCAAAGATCCTTCATGTACTGCCTATGGCTGCTGTAGCAGTTAAGGAGCTCAGGCCTTCAACTGAGTGCTCAGCACTGCAATGCTAGTACCAGAACATGTCTGACCGCCAGGAACACTGCAAGGACACAAAGTTTCACCAGGGAAATGCAAACTCAGACGTAGCCTGT
Organism: Crypturellus tataupa; assembly: GCA_034781795.1. Taxonomy (NCBI): domain Eukaryota; kingdom Metazoa; phylum Chordata; class Aves; order Tinamiformes; family Tinamidae; genus Crypturellus; species Crypturellus tataupa. The sequence goes on from JAWLRI010001063.1 coordinate 1,999,295, forward strand.
GTATCTATGGAGACAAATCAGAACATGCTAAGAACAGCTCAGTTCTTCCCTCTACCCTTATGTAGGATACTGTGCCATAGTAAGAAAATAATACTTTAATTATTGTTTATAATTTCTAGGATGACATAATTAAATAATAATGCATCTTAATATGTTTAACTATTAAAGTTGGGGGGGTGCTAAGAAGATGCTAGACAGCTGGTCTTTATTATAAAGCAAAGAAGAGGGAGTGTTAAGAGTTTTAATCTAAAACAAACATTTTAAAAAACCTTAAGCTGCAAAGCAAGAATTGCTCTAACTCACTATGAGAAATATTCAACAAAAAAATAACTTGGCAGAGAGGTAAAGAAAGATCTGACTTGCCAAGTAATAGAGAAAATGTTCCCAGTACCTTTACTACAAACATTCATCGGGCTGCTATTCACTGGATGTCAGGTGACTTTTGCTTTCTATGCAAGAAGTCTGAGCAGAGAGGGGTATAAATATCTATGCACAACAGAAAGTACCAACAGGCAACACTCAAGTATTTCCCCCTCACCGCACCCTCAGTTTCAGCTCGGCACTTTTCTGTTGTTTTACTGCCCCCAAGCCTGACCTCTCATAGTAGCAGAGCAGGCTGCACTTGAGAGGAGAATTATACCAGACAAGCAGTTTATGCTCACACCACCAATACCACACACACACACATTCAATTATTTTTCTTTCTCAGATACTAGTGAAAAAAAGTCATGTTTCAGGAAAACATCGTGCTAAAGAAGGGCATTCCCCTACCCATCATCCCAGCTTGACTTTCTGCTCGGCAACAAAACTTGAAAGGGAAGATTCTGAAAAGAAACTATTTGGAGCTGACTATGAGTGCAACTAATTTCATTTATTTTTTATATTATTAATCTTTTGGCTGAAGTCATAGTTATGATCTGACTTGTGTCCATCTGCCATTTGAGAAAGAGAGGATTCACTCCTGCATTCAGTACAAAGACAATTATACACCATGAAGCAAATAAATGGTTCAAAAAATGTGCTGCCAATAAGTGACATATTCCAGTGAATTCAAATGACTCCAGAGTTCTGGCATTCTACAGCATGAAAATAAACTCTTAAGTACAAGAAAAAGCAAAGCTTGCCACCTACTGCTCAATGGAATAATAGTAAGTACCAGTATTGTCTTTCTTTTTAGTAGATTTTTTTTTTTGCTTTTGAAACTCATTTCCCTGAAACAGCATATACGGAAAATTGCAGCTTTGTCAAAAAATAAAAAGTCACTGCACAGAATATCCGAAACTCATTATTTTTTCTTTAAATTGATTTTAATCTTCTGATAAAAACCTTAACAAGTCCAAACCATTATTTATGGGAGCATCCAAACTGACAACAAATTCCTTTTAATATGATCCAGTGGTTTTATGAACTCTATAATAGAGTCCTCAGGTAGATGATGTTGAAGAGTAAATTTACTGTATAAAGAGCTATTAAAAAAAATCAGAACATTTAGTAAATTAGATGTCAAGTCTATCAGAACAGATTTTATTTTCTTGGATATACCTCTGAAGCAAGTATTTTTAAAACTGTAGATTACACTAGCAACAAAACAGAACCATAATGAAGGTAGATTTATTGCTGGTGTTTCTTTTGGACTGACTTCCATACCTGATCAGAAAAAAAAAGATGTTTGTATTCATGCATGGAGAAAATCACTTCAGTAATTTAGCGAGCTAGTTATTCTCTTAAAGCGTAACATGTGTAAGTCCTCTCTGAGGAGCAGTAGATCCCTTGCTTAGTGCAAGATGTTTAGCTCCATAAAGTCAGGATTCAACTTTGTGCTTTGGAGCACTCTACGCGGCATTCATTCCTACACAACACTATGGACCCCAAAGTAACCAACAGTCTGCTTTCTGGTCTTCCAATTACTCTCTGCCTCTCCTTGAGACCCTGTGATTTAAGGGACACATGTTAGAGAGGCTGCTAAGTACTTGATGCAGTCTCCCAACACAACACTGTCTGGTAATAAGGCCTCAGTTACCCTCTAATAGTATCAGTAGAAGAGCCCACTCTCTCCAGTCTGGCATTCTTCACCATATATAGACCTGTTTCTTAAGTACCATCATACAGAGAACTGTCTCTGACCACACACTGATAGGCAGCGACAACCAAACTTCAAAATAAGACAACGTGAGAAACAAGTCATTGTCAGTGCAGCCACTGCCAAGAGGGTTTAAGTGACTAGAACTACATTGTAGAGTTTCGTGATGAATTTCTCAATGTACAAAGATGAGTAAAATTATGCCCGCTTTAGGGAACTCGGGTCAGGCAGAAATTGCTTGTCAGGAAGTCTGCTTCTTAGTGAAAGAAAGTATTCAAGTTGTAGCACTGAAGAAGAAAATCAGTTTATTACATTACTACTGGCAATCCTAAATCATGAGTAGAATAGGCTATTCATACACAAGAAGTCAATGAGGTTACATGTAATTCATCAGACATGCCCCATACTGAGAAACATACCTGCCTTTGCCTACAAACTGCTCACACCATTCTGTGAGGGAAGATTCTTGAACCATCTAGTTATCTACCATACTAGCAAAATGATAAAATCAAGTTAACCATGGAAATAAGTGTTCCTTGTGTGTTGTTATTTAATAAGGCTATTATAAAAGGCATTTTTGAGAAATGCTGAAATTGAGATTAGATTAGAGATTAGATTGCTTAGATTGAGAAATCTAAGACAGACGAGTCAGCTCTTACCTGTGGCTAATTTTAATTTAAGGAGCTGAAGATCACATATTAAGCAAGATACAAAGACCAAGGGTGGATATAACTGCAAGCCTACTAAAATATTTTTCTCTAATTCAATATCAGAGGACATAAATCCTCAGTTCATTGATCATTATAACACTTAGAAGAACAGCTCATTTTTTCTAAGGACAAAATATTTTAAAAATGTATTTCTATAACAGAAACCATTAAGAAAACCTGTTCCCATATTGTTATTCTTCTTTCAGGAGTTAAAGGTACATACATATATATATATACACACACACACACGCAAGACACTATATATTTTTTCCATATCTAACGTCTGAAATCCATTCTCACAGCTCTGTAGAAGTAACTAGCTTTGAAGAACAAATTTACTATGACTTTTATCTGAGTGAGTAAAAACTCAGAAGCATAAAACTGTAGCATAATTGTTTCAATATCACAAAAAAATATACACCCAATATAGCAAGCTTTTTAATTTAAGTAAATGTTCTGAATGCTTAGAAAGACTTTGTACCACACAGCAATGCGTTGCAATCTCATTAGAATCACAGAGCTGTGATGGGAGAGCTGCCATGGATGGATACAGGCTCTTCAGGAAGGACAGCCTGGAAGGCGAGAAAGGGGAGTTGACCTTCATGTGAGAGCATCAAGGATGCATGGAGCTCAGACTGCGGGTGGGCAAGGGGCCAGCCAAGAGCTTATGGGTGAGGATTAGTAAGCAGCCCAACACAGGTGACCTCAACTTGGGTTTCTGCTATAGACCAGTTGGTCAGGAAAGAGACAAAGTTTTCTTCAAACAACTGGAAAAAGCTTTATGTCCACAGGCCCTGGTCTGCATGGACCACTTTTGTCACCTTGATATGACTGGAGGGACAGCATACCAAGGCACAGGCAATCCAGAAGGTTTCTGGATTCCACTTGTGACCACTTACTAACACAAATGATCAAGGAGCTCCACTGGATCTCATACTTACAAAAAAAAAGAAAGACCTGGTCAGAAACGTCAAAGTCTCACAGTGTCCAGAAGATGTTGGAGTTCATAATTTTAAGAAGAGGAAATAAAAGGAAGACTACAAAGCAGTTTTCAGCCTGTTCAGGGACCTGCTTGGAAAAATTCCATTGGAGATGCCTTTTTCCTCAAAGATGGTCTAAGATCCTTGATATTCAAGGATCACCTCCTCCAAGCTCAAGATCAGTCCATTGCAATTAGCAGGAAACCAAGCAAAGTTCACAGAAGGCTTGCAAGGATGAATCATGAGCTCAAACATAAAAGGGAAGCATAGAAGAGATGTGAGCAGTGACAGGGGACCGAGGGGAAATATAGAGACACTGTTCAGGGATGAGGTTATGGGAGCTAACTCCCACTCGGGGTTCAAACCATTCAGAGACATGAAAGGCAGCACAGAAAGCCTCTGTAAGGATGTAAGCAGCAAAAGAAAGGCTAGGGAAAACAGGCAGAGTCCTGGTGACAGATCAAACTGGGAAGACAGGCATTCAATACTTTCCTTGTCATGGTCTTTGCTGGTAAGCCCAGCTTTTAGAAACTCCAAGCTCTTGAGAAAGGAGAAAGGAAGTCTGGAGCAATTAAGACACCCTCAGTGGAGAAGGCTCAGGTTAGGGAATACAAACTGGACATCCACGACCCCTGAGAGTATGCACTCATGAGTGCAGAGGGAGACAGTCCATCTATTTGCAAGGCCACTCTTAATTACCCTTTGGAGGTCATGGTGTCTGGGGGAGGTGCCTTAGAAGGGCAAGAAGGAGGATCCAGGGAACTACAGGCTGACCAGAGTCACCTTGATCCCATAAATCGGCTGGAGTCCTGAATACTATTTACAGAAATGCAAAGGACAGAAAGGTGACTGGGAACATCCAGCATAGATTTACCAAGAGGAGAACTGTGCTTGGTGATTCTGAAACCTTTAGTCATGAGATGACCATCATCTCATGGGCATCTCATGGGCAAGGGGAGAGCAGTGGATGCCGTTTGCGTTGACTTTAACAAGGCTTTTAACATTGGCTCTTGTCCTCATAGACAAGTTGATGAAGCACATGGAAGATAAGTGGGCTCTGAGGGAACTGAGAACTGGCTGAGCTTCTGGGCTCAGTGGGCTGCAATCAGTGGCACTGGTTATGTTCCCCAAGGGCTCATATTGGGGCCAGCCCTCTTTAGTCTCTTCAATAACGACCTGGATGGTGAAACAAAATCCACGTTCACAGACAACACAAAGCGGGGAGAAGCAGCCACAATGGCTGCTGCCATTCAGAGGGACCTCAAGAGACTGGAGAAAAGGGCAGAGAGCAACACTTCAGCATGTTACAGTGCATGTGTGCGCAGTTTTGTTAGTGATTTAAGGAACATCCTCACTATTAACAATCAAACATTTTGTAAATCACTTCTAGCTGAATACGTGCATAATGGAGAAGGAAGGACAGATTCTCTAACTGTAAGGTAAAGAAAGAGTTAGAAGCAAGAGAGTGTCTTCTTCCTCATGCGCACTGTGGTGAGTAGCTACTTCCAATTTTGCCTTCATCACCAGGAACAGTCTGTCCCTTTGTTGCTTCAGATATAGTGTTGCTTTCTGCTCATTAATATGGAGAAATGTTCTTCTTCATTACTAGAATGTCTCTGCCAATACATAGGCCTGACAGAATAAAAAATCTGTATTTTCACACATTTTACATCATGCAGCTCCACACCGTTCTTTCTGCATGAGAGCTAGTTAGCATATATTGATCTTGGGAGTGCAAAACAGATAGCACTTCTGTGATCAAGCTATGTGTAAAACCCACTTCAAGCCATGAATAGATATTACAACATAAACCAGAGACTTACTGAGCCTTAGCTGCCTACCAGTATTGCCAGTGTTGACTTGTTCACCATGCAGCTTTTGACTTTTTACCCTCTGGGGAAACAACTCTCACAACCAGGCAAAGCTTTCAGGGAAAAGAACGCACTCTCCAGTTCTTTCTTATCCTACAGCCTTCTGAATAAGTCTGAAGGGTACAAATAAGTCTGCGACCTTGAAGACCACCTATTTTGCTCCTCTTCCTATTCACATTTCCTAACGAATTCACAGAATCACAGAATGCCTAAGGTTGGAAGGGACCTCTAGAGGTCATCTAGTCCAACCTCCCCCCCACACGCAGGGCCACTTACAGCACATGACACAGGACCGCATCCAAGCGGGTCTTGAATTCATCTCCTATTAAACTTTGTTCCTTTACCAACTTTTTAGCAACTGCTCTTTACAGGGGCAGAGTCCAGATTTCCCTGCAGAACCGGTGGCTTACTTTGGGGGATCTCTGTCATGGTTACCCTTCATTCTTATCTTTTGCATTCCCTGTTAACACTCTCTTTGTGCTTTCATCTGACTTCAGAAATCAGGATGATTAGACCAAACAAACACAAAAATCAGGAAAAGTATAACTGATTCTAATCTCCAAAGAAGCAGCCGCCATTTGGATTGTTTTCCACATCATTAATCACCAGATTAACAAAGAAACAGGTTTTTGTTGACTCTACTGCCATGAATACAGAGAAAACAAACAGCAGATAAGATCTTCTCTTGCATTCCAAACGCAGAGATTCTGTGGTACACAGTAATAGACATCCGAACTTCTTAGTACTATAGAGGCATTAATAAAATTTATAAGTTGAGTTCTTTGCTACATTTTTACAAGTTTGCTCTTTAGATTTCCCAGAAAGTACAAAACTGATGTTTCCCTTCCATTGAGTCCTTTATTGTCTTTGATTTTCTTTTTTCCAAGATAGTTGGACAAGCACATTGGCTTACTCTGCAATGAGACATTCTACTTATGAGAGAGATGGGATCTTAAGCATTTTAATTAAACTGGTTACCTAATCTTTGGAGCTCTTGACATCAGCCTTCACTTCAGCGTTCTCAGGAATACCACAGCACCTGAATATTTTAGCAGGCAGTTTTTTTCCCCACCACCACCACATATGCATGCACATACACACATCTTTCATGATCTGGAGTCCCAAAATACAGATTTTTAAACTTCTGATATCCTTGTAGATTTACATTAAGTATTGATTTAAGACTTCATCCACCTGTGGTCTTACCCCAGTATGAGTAAAAATCTTTATTTTGTTCCTCTGACCAGAAATAAGTTGTTAAGCTTTCAAATAAAATGAACCAGAAAGAGTGGTTTCAGATGTCCTTTGATGCGCTTTTGAAACAGTTCTCCAATGCTGTTAAATATTTGATTAGATCATCTTTTCTTGGCTTAACTAGTTTTCTTAATACTTGGCAAATTTTTACCATCAATAAAGCTCTTCCAGTAAAAGCAACATTAGAGCTCTGACATCTGTAGATCTTTATTGCTTTGCCTTCTAGCAGCAAATAACAAGAAATTGGTAAACAATTAAATACCTGCATCTTCTGCAGCTCTTGTCTTTGATACTAAATCTAATAGGCTTAGGAAGTAAAGAGAATCTGAGGCTCAAGGGCAAAGATAGATGTAGACAAACACGGTCTTAAAATGTATCATTATTTATCCCTATTCTCAAACTACCCCAAAAGGGCAGCATCAGCAGATCACACACCAATAAACACAGTGAAGACTAACACTGAAAAATCATCATAAAAATTGGATATAATTGCCATGCTTCTTCACACAAGCACTAAGTGGCTCAGCACAGTTCATTTGAACCACAAAAGAAAAACAAACAAACAAAAAAATCCCCAACAGTTTGGAAAATACTATGGTTTGAATGGTGCTTACAGTCCTGTTTTCAACTAAAGCATCAGTACAAATTTAGAAGCAATTTACTTTCCTGAAAATCAGAGGCAGTGATTCCTACACGCACAGAGTACGTCTACATTGTTATGTCTATATTGTGCTGTTACTAACAGATGTTAGCATGAACATATTCCAGTACCATTCAAAGAAAATAACTTGATGACAAGTTAATTAAGAAGTTGAGTCTACCTTGTGGAGTGTGTTCAATTTGCTGCTTTTAGGAGGAGGGGCTGGGAGGAAAAGCTACAATGACATTTTCCAAGAGAAATGTGTCCTTACATAGCAGTACAGATAACTGGCCATATATGCCGATTTGCACTGGTAAAAGACAAAAAATCTAGTTTAAGAATATTAATATGGAATATTCTGCTAAATCTGTTTTTTTTTTTTTTTTTTCACTTTGGAAGATAGTGCAGGGTATAATCACTGTAGCTATAGCTCAGTTGCTTGCCGCTCCAGCTCTGTTGTGTATCCCAAGAGACAAGATAGTCTTTTTTCCTGAGGAAGGGAGGCATTTTATTATATGAGTTCCTGGCTTGAATAGAAATATCATCTCACCAACAGAGAATGAAAACAACTAGACTACGACTTTAAGAAGTCATCAAAGACATTCTAATTTTAATTTGGATTAAAGTTGAGGGAGGTTGGGGTTTTTGTTTTTATTTATTTTTTAATTTTGCCTTCTATGATGAAATGACTGGTTCAGGAGATGAGAAGAAGGTGATGAATGATTTTAACTTGACTTTAGCAAGTCTTTGACACAGTCTCCTGCAGTCTCCTTACAGGAATAGAAAAAAAAAAATGAAGAAATTGAAAATTACAAAAAGCAGGGGGAAAAACTGGCTGGACTGACAGGCTTAAAGGGTGATGATCAGTGATAAAAAAATCCAATTTCCAGGAAGTTAAGTGGGTTACTAACTCCTTTCCTTAGAGGCTGACGCTGAAGCTGATATTGTTCCATCTCTTTATTCATGACCCTGGCAATGGGATAAAAGGCAGTCTCAGCAAGAAGGCTGACAACCCCAGTTTTGGGGAGTAGCTGTTACACTGCAGAGCAGAGGGACTTCAACAGCCTGCAGAACGGAGCTCAAAGTTTGAAAGCCAGCATAAAGTCCTGTATCTGAAATAAACCAACCTCGTGCAGCACGACCAGCGTGGTTCTCGTATAACTGGAAAGCAGCTCTGCAAAAGAGGATCCTTGTGGACTAGCTGAAAGCGAGCCAGCACTGTCCCTTTGCTGCAGGGACAGATCAGAGGACTGATTCCCTTCTGTTTGGTGCTTGTGCGACCACATCTCAAGTGCCACGTGCAGTTAGGGGCTCCCCAAATGAGAAAAGGTTCTAATATAGTGGCCTGAGCCCAGCAGAGGGCCACCAAGACCAGGGGCTGTGTAAATAAAGGGAAAGAAAAGAGATTTTCTGCTCCAAGAGGAGGCAGCTCAAAAGGATCTTAATGCAACCTACAACTATCTCTTAAGAATACACGGAGAAGATGGAGCTAGGCTTTCCAGAAGCATACAACAAAAGGTCAAAAATCCAAAGATGGATTCCAAATGGATAAGAAAATTGCTTTTTTACCCTGAGGGTAAAAACAGGAGGCTCGAAGCGTTGTGGGATTGTCACTGTTCCAACTGCGGAAATACTCACAGTTGCTCTGCATAAGGCACTGAGTGACCTGTTCTAGCTGACCATGCTTTAAGCTCGGGGCTGAGGGCCAGATCACCTTCAGAGGTCACTTGTAGTCTAAATCCTTCTCAAATTCTCACACACACACACACACATACTCCTACCAAAGTCACTGGTCTCTAAAAAACACTTTCCATTTTCATGTGTGGGGGGAAGCAGAGGGTGGTAAGCTGAGGCCAGAAGTCCAACCTTCCATCAAAAAAAAGCTTTGATAAAATATCTTAACAGACTTCTAGACTAATCTTAAATTTAGGCCCTTTCTTGGTAGGCAGCATTTTTTTTTCTGTAAACCTTTAGTAGAAGGAACTGTCACAATAGTGATGAAAACAGACGTCCTCCAGAGATACCTATTCCTGCATTAACCTTCCGAAAACAAAGATAGCATTCCTCTCATCTTTTTTTGGACCATCACCTGGTAACAGTCATGTAAACCAATCCTAGAACCACCTGTTCTAAACAATAAACTACACACAGCCAAAGATATAAAAAAGCACTAGTACATAGGACAGGAAATGAAATAACTAAAACAGCAGTAGTAGAGCTCAGCCAAGAGGTTTGTACAACACAAGTCAATATCTTTTGACTAACCAAAGCAAGAAAGAATTAATTTCATTTTCAGTTACAACTGTTCCACATTGCTGATTCCAAATGAGTTAAAACAGTGCCTGTGCCCAATTCTTCCCTAAGTCAGTTTATTACCTAGGTTCATACTTACCTCATCTATGTCTTTATTCAATTAGGAGCAATTGGGGAGCTAATAGAAGAAATATTTCACTCTTCAATAGGGGGAAAAAAAGAGTATTTAAGATACAAGTTCATCAGGTGCATGAAAATTATCAGACTGTGTGCCTGCAAGTAATAGCACTGCGATAGAATACAGGTTTGGAAAGACCTGCAATGTTTCCTTGGTGCACAAGACATTTTGATACACTCAATTCTGTCACAAAGTCTGTCATCTCTCCTTCGATGAGCAGTGAAGTTCAGGCCTGCTCAGTACAAGAGGAAACTTCCACGTTATGTCAATAATTGTCTCCAAGAAGAGGCTGCTACTCACTTAAGGGGCAGTGCTGTGAGACTTCAGTGTACTACCAAGTTCTAGCTGATGAATGCTGTACTCCGAAACCCATTTCCAAAACTATATTGGAAATTTTCCAAAAAATAAAATAAATAAATAAAAATCTGCTCTCAGTTGGCAATGCAGAAAAATCAAGCTGTTGCAGCTATATAGTTGCCAAAAAGCAAGGAGTGAGATGTGGAGACACTCGGAGTTACTGGAAAGCTATCATAGAAAGCCAGGACCACAAGCATGTCTGTTATTGAGATGAGAATTCCCAAGAGCTTCCAATAAGAAGCGGATCTTTGTTTCTGAAATGCACACCACTTGTTTTCAATTACAGCCATCTTCATCTTTTGCAAACATTCTTCCAAGATGAGACTTCTACCTGATAGTATCCATCCTCAGCCCAGGGCTATGACAAACTTTGTTGGCTCTACGTGCCTGTATGTGTTCTAAGCTGAAGCTATTTCAGGAAATTCATCTGTCTCTCCAGCACCCTGGTTCCCCCAAAACAAAAAGAAAAAAAAAAACTTATATTTTCTCAAAGTTAGTTTCTTGCTTCACTACTATATCATAGTAGCATGATAATGGTAATACAGGATATTCTCCCAACCTGAGAGGTTCTGTTTTATAAGAAACATCAATCAAGAAAGCTACTTAAATCTGAAAGTTAAAACAAAATGCTCTTAAAAAATAAATCTCCAAGTTAGCTGTGCAAATTTCCAATTTCAGGCTAGTGTTTGAGGACACTCGCAAGGAACAGTGTTTTATGTTTTATATATCCAGCATTTGGGGCTTCTTTGAAAGCTAAGAAACTACTTACGGTGGTTGCATTTGCTGCGGTGCCCCGAGGGAAGGCTTCTGCTTGATGCTGAAGGCCATCTGCGCCACGGGGCCGACCTTTGGCGGCACCTGCACCTTGCGGGAGAAGGGCTGCTGGGCAGCCTGCTGCGGGATGGGCCACGGCGGAAGCGCGGGGCTCCGGCCGCCGGTGGGGGACATGTCTTGCGTGACCATATCCTCGCAGGAACTGCCTTTCGTTCCCGGCTTGCACACACAAAGCTGAGGCCGCAGGCACATCCCTCCGTTCTGGCACGGCGGCGCGCAGTTAGCTAAGGAGAGACATTTCAGAGAAAGCACTGGTGAAAAAGCAGGTTGGAAATTACAAGCCCTCCCCATAGTACAACAGATGCTAGTTGTTAACGAACAGCGGGAGTGGGAGAAGGCAACATCACTAAACTGCACAAAAGGTGATATGTAAATTGGTATAGCTTTTTTTGCTCTCCTGTATAATGCATGCACAATGTTTCAACACGTGCTTAGAAAAAGTGAAATGCTGGTGCTTAGAAAAAGTGAAATGCTTTAAAAAAAATGCAGGAAATGAGTAAGAAAGGCAAGCATTATTTTATATCTTCCTGTAACTGGCCTTTCCACTGCCCTTCCCTGCTTCTTCCTTCCCCACACTTTAACACCCAAATTACACACTGATGAAGCCAGATCATGCAGAATGTATAACTTTATTGCCAGTCCAAGGCTTGGGTAATTTTATGACTATTTAAAAATTACAAATCCCTTGTAGGTATCTTGAGGGAACCATTAGAGTATGGATGACCAAAATGATGATGAGGCATGAAACAATTCAACCCTTCCCTCTCCAAAGCAGAGAGGGAGCTCCCTCCAACATCACCACCATAATCACATAAAAAGGACACGCATACACCATGCACATCAAGACATAACTACACTTAGAAGATGCATTCTTCAAAGAGACAGTATAGATGTCTGATTAGCCTGAACTAGTAGCTATATATTTCTTGCCTCATCAGTAAGAAGGGATAAGGTTCTCCAAAAGACAAGTCTTCCCACCCCTTTCAGGCATCTGACTTCAGACAGGATTAATTACACTCTGCTTGTGTTGCTCTTTCCTCTGACTTCAGGGAAACTTTGAACAATTAGTCTAGACTCAACACTCTGAGTGTAGGTCTAGTTAAAAACAGGAGCAATCCCATTCTGAGTGAGCTCTAAAAGAAAAGTCCCATTAAAAAACAAAAGATTCGGATCATATGAAATTGTTATCATAATGTATACATAGCACTGAAAAGCTATGCTTTATCTGAGAGTTTACTTTGGGTGCTTAACATTACAGTGTTAATGTAATGAATTTTAAACTAATACAAAAATGGCAAAACAAATAACTTCCCTTGTTCAGAAGATATAATTTAACAGTAAAATACAATTTGAATTAAAATATCTATCAAAATAATTTCTTTGCATACATCTCTGTTTCAAAAAGTGAAGCAAGTTGAAACATTTGTCACCTCAATCAAGTTTTTATACCTACGCATGCACATATATATGTAAAACTGTGCAGTATGGGACTGCATTAGCTTGAGCAGTGAGCTGATAACACCCAACTGATGGCAGATGCATGACACTGACTGCCAATAACTGGCACTTTATAGAGGGTTCTCAAACACCGCTCTCCCATGTGCTGTTCAGCAATGCATCTCCTCTTGAAAGCTACTTAGCTGACTAGTTTAATTGTACTAAACTATCATATTCTGTATTTTCCTCAAATCAAAGATCAATCATTTGCTTATTTATAATTTCTGCTTCTTTCAGAGAGTATGTTTTGTCTTTGACTACCAGAAGGCTGGAGAGGATTTTCATAGAAACCTTGTCTAGGGATTCAAAAGCATCTTATAATATATGAGCTGACTCTCCCACATTTTCCCTTTAAGAACTAGGTTTTCGCGAGGAACAATAACTCCAATACACACAAACAATTGAAATTAACCATATATTTGAAAAATGGATTTTTAATTTTTAGTCAGGTTTCAGTGATTACAGTAGAAGAGAAGTCTACTGTGAGCTACAAGTTAATATCAATTGCTGAAAAGTCTCCAAGAGCAAAGATGTCTGTCTGTCCCCTCAGGTTTATGATGTCTCAGACCTCAAACCTGACAGAGCTATAGCAAATATGGCTGAGCACACTTCTGAATTTGGGACTGAGTGATGGAAGAAGACTGGGATCCTCATGTAATTTTCCTTATTCTAATCCATCATTACTTATTAAATGAAAAGATTTTAAGATCGCCCAAGAATCTAAGAGCACAGGTCCCTTTGAAAGATTTTCTTCTAAAAGGTAGAAGAAAGCACACATTTAAAATTGCCTTTCAAAACTCTTTTAAATACATTTCTTTATTAAGGAATGATTTGTATTTCAAGTTACATAAACTAAAGTTCAACCAGGCCACTCCAGCACATCTTTCCCACCACCAAACAAGAGTTCTCATTTCAGTACTACTCTCAAATAAAAGTCTGGTCATTGCTGAAGCCACAAGGTCTCATTACTACTGGCTAAGTGGTCCCTGTACTACTCCTAGGCTCTAGATGAAAAGGATGCAGAGAATTTAGCATCCATTTTCAGGAGAACACTAGAATCCTACCTGACACAATATGAAAATGGTGCCTCGTTCCAACTCCCTTCTCTGGTGGGTTGCAGAATATTCACTGATGACTGCTAATCTGACCACTGTGCAGGAAAAGAGCGAGCTACTATCTACACTGCCTTTCACATTGCCTGTCATTTCTATATATACACACATATATCTGGCTATATATGTGTATATATATAAATTGTAGTGATTAGAGTGGACCAGTTTGGGGACAGGCAATCAGTTTCTAACAGAATGTTAAAAAAAAGTCTGGAAAAAAAAAACTTGAGCTTTCACTAAAATGAGGCTAATAAGGTTGCAATTAATTTAAAACTAGCAGCTGAAATATAATTGTTTTTAAATGTAGTTATCCTTTTCACCCAAACAAGATTCTTACTTCACTGACAGCAATGTAAACCCAAAAAGTTTCTCTAATTTATATTTAAAACATATGAAAGCCTTGTAGGACAAACTGCATTACTCTAACATCTGGCCATATAACAAAACAAGAGTTATCATGTCCAACAAATGTGTTATGGAAGAGATTTGAGACAAACTGTGTCTTCTATGTGATTAGTGACAGCAGTGAAAAGCTGATTTATTAGATCCTCACAACAATCTACCCTTTAATTGAAGTTCTTCATTAACACTGTGTAATAAAAGATCACAAAATAAGATACAAGGTCACATTTTGAGGGAAGAATTGAAATGAACTTTTTCTAATTCACATAAGACAGCAGTTTATTTTTGACAGCATTTAAGGCAACTGCAATGTGCCAAATGTATGACCTAATTACTTTGTTTGAAGACAACAATAAAACAATAATGGCACATCTAATTCAAACACCATTATTTTCCACAAAGCTAAGCTTCCAAAATCTGCAGTCTGGAAGAATGAAGTAAGGAGATGAGAGGAAGGGGGGGGGGGGGGGGGGGGGCGGTAAAAAAAAAAAAAAAAA
>JAWLRI010001063.1:2025854-2043825 GCA_034781795.1 Crypturellus tataupa
CCCGCGCCGCCGATGTGGGGCCGTGACGTCACGCGGCGCCGCGGCGGGGCCGGGGGGGCGCGGGCCGCAGAGCGCGGGTTTAGTCTCGGGTTTAGTCTCGGGTTGTGAGCGCCGAGGTGCCGCGGTGCCCGGCGGCTTAATAAGGGCTTAATGAAGCCCAGGTAACGGTGCGTCTGCTGCAGGGGAGCCCCGCTGTCCTCATTTAATGGGTCGGCGCCAGAGGAGCTCGAAAAATAAAAATCAGATGCACTGAGCTCTGCAGCCGCGGCTGCGAGGCTCGAGCAACCGCTGAAGTCTCTGGTTGCTGGTTCGGGGCGCTGATATCGGGTGGATGGAGGGGCTTTAAGCCCTGCAAACCTTAAATAAAGCCTTTGCCTCCATCAAAGGGATCTCAATGAAAGTACTTATATGTTTTACATAAGCGTATTCCCAAGTCTCTGCAAGACGAGAGCCACAGAGCGGAGAGTCCTCTTACCACATGCACCTTTTTTTCCTTTTTTTTTTTCTTTCTTTTTTTTTTTTTTTTTTTATAGTTATAAAGCATGAGGTATTCCACCAAATCAGAATTGTACACCTGGAATTAATATATAGGCAAAACTGCCTCCATTTATCTCCAGCGTATCATTACTGATGTCACCTTTCAATATTATAAACAAAGGAAAAAAAAAAAAACAGAGAAAGTCACTAAAATGCCCTGAAGATCCCATCTTTTAAAACACTCAGGAGCTAATGTGTCTGAGTGCTTTCCAAGAAACTTTGTGGAGAATCAAATCACTTGCAAATCCAATAGCTTGGAATCCAGGTCTTCCTCCCTGGGTTCTCCTCTGCTCTTTTCCAGAGCTTTAAGGACACTGACCTTGGCTCCAAACCGATGAGATTTTGTTCTCAAGCGCTACTGGCATTGCTGCGCAGCCGGCGCAGGGAGCAGAAGGGTTTTGCATTGACAGGATTCCATGCAGGAGTCCGTGTTAGGAGCACAGCAGTCCCTTCCTCCTTCATTCTCAGCTATTTAAAACTGCTCAAAAATAAATACATGTTTTAAATAGATGAGAGTTTGGAGCTTTCTATAGTCACAGTGTAATGGAGCCACATCAACATTAAAGGCTTCTGCTCCCGGGTCTCTGAATGAAACCCTGATATTGGAAGAGAAAATACTGACCAGCATTGGGGACTTACAAGTCCACAGTGGGTTAAACTGGAACTAAAACTCTGTGGTGTTTCGGAGAGAAACTTCTGAGGAAAGATAAAGCCTGAGAGTAGCTCCAGTTCGAAGGTAGATAAGAAATTAATTGAGAGACCATTCCTTTTCCTAGCGAATGTATAGCTTTGTTGCTGTTGCTGTTTAAACTCGGAAGAGCATTCTTAGAATCTGGACTCTTCAGTCCTCCAAAGGTTAGTTGTTGTCACGCCTAAATATACTTAATACCAAATACAGTGTTTAGGAGAACTGTCAAGCTGCCTTGAAATGCGGGGGGTGGGCTGAGTGAGGACGGAGTAAGCAGAGAGGAGCTGATGTGATGCTCGGGATCGTTGCTGTGCACAAGGCCGCCGTCCTTCAGAAGTTTTCCGCAATGAGATCACGACTACTTGTGTGGCTGAGTTTGTTGTACAGAGGGCAAAAACTGCATTATTCCATAGCAGAAGACAGTTGCTTTTAAGAAATGTGGGGTTTAGGTCAAGTCAAACAGAGGGCAAATGCAGCGTATTACTGGCTACTGTGAAGCAAATAGTAACATCGACTTTCATCGATATGTTTCAAGGGAAACATATGACAAAGGTGGATGAGCTGCATAAAATGATCTTAATTGAAAACATTATTTGAAAAAATGTAAAGTATTAGTTCTAAATGGTTGAGGTCAATTATTTCTCACTCATTTCCATGGCAGATCTAACTTCCAATGTTCTCTTTTTTTTTTCCTTTAATGACATAATCCACACGTTGCTGTTGTTGTTTTTGTTGCTCTTTTGTTTATCTGTTTGGGAGGCGAGGGGGGGAAAGTTGCAAATCTGGAGGGTCCTGAGTGGTAGTGCCCTGGCCTGGTCACATTGATGCACTGGATTGACCAGAGAAATTTAGATAGCTAAAACAGAACTTCAGTGAACAGCTGCTGCTGTCTAAAAACTCAGCCCAGAGTTTCTTCACATGTGGAAGTTCCTTCTTCAAGTCCAAGATGTGCATCTATCCAGCACCCAAGAGCTGCCTTTCAGAAGTTTTTCACACCATCTGTCCAGAGTACCACCCTTAGACAGGAACTGGAAAAGCAATTTGCACCATTTCTTTTCCTTTTCCCCCTGTTTTGTGAACCAATAGTGAAGATAGGGAGAAATGAAGAGAGCTTCTTGGTCTGTACACCTCTCACCAGAGCAGCACCCCTGCAGGTGCTGTATGGTGAGGGTATAGCCCAGGCTGGAAAGGGCAGGACTAATTTGAAGACAGGGAGCCAGATGGACATGGACAGCAGAATTGCTTTCTCTCAAGGCAACAGGATTATTCTAAGGCAAAAATCTTCATGGACAGCGGAGAAGCCTAAGATGAGGATAAGAGTATCTGCAGCAGGAACCAAAATAGCATTATTCAAACCAAAACAAAAACAAATTTCCATCTATATTTTCATTTAAATCTCATAGCTTTGGTTCCAGCGCCATGAGGTGAGAGAGAAAGAAGCCAAGTCATCTGTAAACCTCGAATGAGGTTGGCAGCACTCAAACCTCCACTGTTCTTTTCCAGCAGATGCAGGAGCCAGGACCATGGTGCGGTGTCACAAGCAGCGAGAGAGGCGGGTGCTGGGGCTTGCAGGGCAGCGTGGAGGCCTTAGCAGGGGGCTGCGGGGGATTTGTGTGTTGTGCTGTGGTGAAGTCATCTGAGCGCTGGTGATGAGTCAGCCCTCGTAGCGCAGCGTAGTGCCACGGCGCCTTCGCGTGACCCGATGCTCCAGGTTAGCTGGGCAGCACATCAAAGCATGAGCAATGCCTGACGCGTCAGGCTATGGGGAGGGCAGGAGCCTCCGATGCTCTCCAAGAGCCACGGGGCAACCAGCCGTAGCCTGCAAGGAAAGCTGAGTTGGCAGCTCGTGCTTAATGTGTGAAGGTCTGACAAATCCGAGTGCTGTGTTAACCCCAGTTTTGTCTAGGAGTAAGTTACTACAGAAGAGCATTTTTTTTTTGCAGCATTAGTTTTAGTAACATTACTCCAAAGTAATTCTGAATTAAAGGGAGAAAGCAGCCTTTCTAATTTCTAGTAAACTGAGACTGAACTGGATACCTGTATCTGGTGTTTTCCTTTTCTTTACAGTTATCAGTAAAAAACCTTGTATTGTGTAAACCAAATTGTACATTTAGCCTCAGCTTTGTAGAGGCGTACGTTAATTTAGGAAGTATTTCTTTTGAACAAAACAGAGCAGCTTACTCTTATTGTCATCAAAGTCAGCAAAAAAGTAGTTGACCTTACATGTGACTGAATACATATGAGTAGTGGATCTGCAGAGTAGGGCCATGTCAATGCTCATTTAATTTCTACACAGTCATTTTTTTGAGCAGAATGGTGCCTCCCAACAGGGATTGTTATTTGTTCCTTGAGGCAGAAAACCTGTAATTGCTCCATGGTTAGCAACCAACACCCTGAGGCCTCAACAATTGCTACGTGCTACCACGATATAAATATCGTCAATAATGTTTCACTAAGAGGCAATCCTGCTCACCCTATTCCTGTAGGCCATGACTGACACTTCTGAGCAACTCAGCCAGGCAGACTAGGCCTGAGGCTGAGGTGGGAGGCTCGCAAAGAAGTGACTTGGCTTTGCTGAACCCGTTTGCCGCTGGTGGCCCCGCTTTGTGCACTAGGGATCTGCAATTATCAATGCCTGTGTGTTTGAGTGTTTCCAGACTCAAACTGGCCCTTGGGTAAGTGACCTCTGCCTCCCCTTGCTTGGGTTTGGCAGCACAAATGCATCCTCAGGGCATCTCCCCCTGAAAGTCGCTTCCGCCCTCAATACATTGTTATTACTACTGGGAGCTGTTGAACTAGGTGCTATTCAGACCTGTTAACAGATAAATGATACCAGCTTTTCTGATTGGGAATCTTAAAGTCCAAAGCAGAACAGCATTTCCAGGACAAACGAACTTTTATGTGGAGACTTACAACTCAGTCTGTATATAAATTCATGTCTTGGAACAATTGGGTCCCTTTGTGGCCTTGGGTGTCTGAAGCAGTCAGATTAAAATGTAGATGTATCAGAGTTATGAGTCTGGATGGGAAAAGGAGATGACTAAAGATGGGTGGGTAGCAGTCATCTTCATCCCTTGGACAGCTATCAAAAAGATTGATACAGACTTTTCTTTCTTTCTTTCTTTCTTTCTTTCTTTCTTTCTTTCTTTCTTTCTTTCTCTCTTTCTCTCTTTCTCTCTTTCTTTCTCTCTTTCTCTCTTTCTTTCTCTCTTTCTTTCTCTCTTTCTTTCTCTCTTTCTTTCTCTCTTTTTCTCTCTTTTTCTCTTCTCTCTTTTTTGGATTAAGTCACAATGAAAGTTGGATTCACTTGGCAAAAACATATAATGCCAGTCTGTCATTACTGACCAATGCAATATCCAACAAAATAGTTGCTTAAGGCAAGGAGAATTGGGTTTCTTCTCAAGATGCTGATATAAGTGTTGTAGTGAAAGTAGTTGCATGGATTTGCATAGTCTCAAATTCAATTTTCCTGAAGTAGCAAAAATATCTCCACTAGAATATTTGGCAGTTTCACAGTCATCCTCACTCACATAAAATAACCGGATTCAGGAAAACAAGATTTTTATTCAAGATAAGAAAATCTCCATCCTATGTTGTTGTAATTATTCACACCCTCAAGGAAGCAAATATATCTTGTCTATAAAACAATTAAAATATCCATTGAAGTTTTTTTATTAGATTATTCTTCCTCACAATTGCTTGTTTCTTTGTACAATCCCATATGCACCAAAAAATGAATGCACTGCAGAGGAAATTAGATGGAAAGGACCACAAAAAACGAGAAAATGAAGTTAATTATTTCCCTTTACCTTAGGAGAAGACGTGTTTAAACTAACACATTCTTCACAAAGGCAAAGTAAATATTATAACTAATATTTGAAAACTCTCGCAGCATGGCTATGTCATATGCCAAGAATACTAACCTCTACAAAAATAAACTTCGGTGGTGCATTCTGATCTGCACCGTTGCACCACATGCTGCTGAGACTTAGGAAAGCCAAAGGGAAAAGCATCTGTGTAAAGTAAAGCCTCGCTTGACTAATTAGCATTGAAGTCTTAAAGGTTCCATAATTACACGTAATCCAGGTAGACCGGCCCATCTATGTAGGTGCAAGAGGACAGAAGCGGAGTGAAATGTGTAGGAGGCCATGGAAAGGGGAGCTGCTGCTCAGGGGAGCTCCAGCCATGGTTACCACCACAGCAAGCACTCGATAACCTGAAAGGAAACGCCTTTGCGCCCTTGTCCGAGCGCGGCCTCCCCCTCACACAGCTTGCGATGACGCTGGGCAGGCGGCCGGGCCTCCACACTTGCCTCCGCCTCGCTCCCCACGTCACCAGGAGGGAATCCCACCTCTGCTCAGGCTGCTAGGCCGCACGCTGGTACCCAAGACTGGCCTCTGGGGCAGGCGGTTGTTTAAAGACCGTCCAGACTCGCGGGGCGGTCTTCAGAGGGGAAAAAAGAAAGGCCGATCACCCCTTCCAGCGATGCACTTGGAAAGGCTCCCAGCCACACCAGCACCAGAGGTTGGGAGCGTGTGTATAGGTCCTCTGTCTGCTGCTCTTTCAAGGTTTGCGGTGGAAGGTGATGAAATTAAAATTACAAGGTTTCTTTTTTTTTTTTTAAACTAAAGGGGGTAGGGAGGAAAATACTGGGCTTTCATTTCCATCACTTCTTCTCCAACAGCAGAAGGTGTCTGCAGAGGTGTTTAATGTCAGTCTGCCGCGTGTCTGCTTGGGTTTCTCCTTCAACGCCGACCCCGCACGTTGGCGGGGTGGCCCTGGCCGTTTGGAGGCCTCCCCTGCCCTGCGCTGCCCCTCTGTGCCACCACGAGATGTGGCATCGCGCCCGAGCAGCATCCGCCTCCGGCGCCAACGGGCAGCCCGTGTGCCTGTTTTGGATGGGTCTCCTTGGAAAAAAGCAGCCCTGCAGGATACTCGAGTGCAAGTTTCCTGGTGCAGGCTGCCAGTGGGAGGGTGTCTGAGGACCAGAAAAACTGGAGTGTGCCAGAGAAGAGGTAACAGACTCAAAAGGAAAAGGAAAGGCTAAACACTGGGCCCCAAAGCGATGGCGGGCAGAGCGTGAACTGGTGCTGCTAGCGGGTAGGCCGACTCCGAGTGATGTGAGTGACAGCTTCCAAAGGCAGCGGGATGGTAGCTGTCCCGAATAGCCTGCAGGATCCCGTGCCAGCCACAGGCACCGGGGAGGCCAGAGGAAACCAGCGGCTGGAGTTAGTGCAGCAGCGACAGGTTATATTCCTAGTAAAGGTTGTTTTTCTCTGTGTGCCCAGCAGCGGTTCAGAGGCTGCCGCACTGCTGTGCAGATGGAGCTTAGGGTGGGCGCCTGGTGGAGTGGCTTTGACCTGCCTCAGCATCTGTCCCAGTAGTTTTGTGGTGATTTCAGTTCAAAATTTGCAGAAAATAAAAATACAGGTTTCTATCCTTCACTTTGAAAACAAGCATAGCACTTACAAGGGACATAGCTTTAACCTAGCAGAGCATGTATAATCTGGAGCTGAAAAGATAAAATCTGAAGAAAAGAATAGATGATCTACCTCTGTACAGGAACTTCTTGCATATTCCTATTCCAAGAATGCAGATGGCTATCATTACCTAAGATGTTTGACCTAAGATACTTGAGTTTTTATATCCTTTCTAGGCTGAAGGCATCTGTGATGTCCCTTAGTCCCCGTGTGTGATCGTAGCCGTGGATAGTGAGGATCAGGCTCCTTCTCCTGGACCCTGAGTTCAACATTTCTGTATGAGCTGCCTTGCAGGAGCTGTTGGAGCCGAGCTCATGTATCATGTAATTCATGTAACAGCAATTATGGAAATTAGCAATTACGACGGCCAACTATTTAAATTATAAGAAACCAGCTCCAACTGAGAGCACCTGAATGAAGACCCTATGTAAGTCCTTAGGTACGGATTGGCAAAAGTACTGGTGAGACTTTTTGAGTATTTGCCACTTTTGCTTAAGCCCATGTTTTCAGGGGCTGAAGAAATCTCATGGGTTCCTTTACACTTCAGTTCATCAAATACTGACTTCTTCAACCTCGGTGTTTCATTATTTAAGGCAGCTTTTGTGGGCCACAACTGCACAGTTCTTCCTCAGTCTTTTCTTGCCATCTTTGTTACCATCTACCTTTTCAAGACCAAAATACACTTCTGCCAAAAAACTGAACTCTGCTCAGAGAGAGGGCTGTAAATTGTGCTTTCAATCCTACTACCTGGTAGTAGGTTTTATTGTTTTTGAGGTTTTTTTTTTTTCTACTGAAGGAACATTTGCTTTTATTGCAAAGAGGATCTAGGTGATTTGACAATTAGCTAGAAGGTAGTCTTTATACAAAGCTATACAAATTATTTAATTGCTCTGAACAAAAGATTCAAAACAACAGTTTGACTATTTCCTCGTATTTTGATGTGGGGTTCATGAAAAAAATGAAGCTCTGTATCCATAACTGATGTCTTTAATTGGAATCTACATCTGAATTTCATCTCCCTGATCTTCGAGGTCTTGGTAGGCAGCATCTAAAATTAAGTTCTGCCTTATTGTCAAGAAACAGACGGCTTTTACTAGATTTATGCATGTTTTCACTTATAAGAGCTCTGAACAACATGTTAAGGGGTGTGGAGTTTTTTTTCCCTTTCTATTAAAACATATTTGTGCAGGTTAGCTGAGGTAGAAGTAATATATACATTTTATCTCTTTATCAAGTAATTTTCTTGAATGTAGCTCTTTCCAAACGTCTCCGCAACATTTATTTTTTTAAGTGATGGTAAATAGCATCACTAGCAGATGGCTTTTTATTTGCATTAGGAAGTAAAATAAAAAAGGAGTTTTGATTGAATTTAACAATGAACCTTTTTTTTTTTTTGTTTGTTTGTGAAAGAGAACATGAGTATAATGTTGCTGAAAAAGTTTTTGGAGAATCAGTTCCTCCAAGAAGGAGCACTTGAGTTTGCTTTGTGTGTGTAATTAGAGGTGGTTTGCCTTATGAGTTGATGTGAAAATAAGCTAATGTGATCATTTAGTTAAATAAATATATATGGTGAATATTCAGTTATTCTGTGTCTAGATTCACACTTAAAATAAGGATATTTTTTCTTAAAAGAAACATTCTTTAAGGCATCTTTTTCCTGTCTTGCTGTGAAATAATCTTCAGTACCTGCTAGCCTTTACCCTGTATCATGAAGGCTTATCTTCTCAGCAAAAGAGGCTTCAAGTTTTCTCTTGCTGGTAAAGTAGTTTAGCTCTATGCCAAACTGGAAACTTTTCCCCTTCCCAAGAGGTAAATAAAAACCGCTATAAGCAAGAGTTCAAGTCAAGCAAGTTCTTCACGAGTTACTCTTTCCATGAGTCACGCTCTTCTCCAGAATCTGCCCGGCTCCTGGTCTCAGCGATATAAGCGCAACATAACCCAAATTATCCTTTATAGCTGAAAAGAAGGCTAGCCTCTGGTTCTGGGCAAGAACAAAAACCCTCTGCAGTTACAAACCAAACTTTCTCCTCCTCTCCTTCTGCAGTTTTCTTCCCATTACCTTAAAGCTTTAGCTTTCCCCTTGCAGTTTTCCAAGGGCTGGCTCTCTAATCAAAACAACACGCTTGCCTTCTCGGCTTCTCTCACAGATCACTTCTAAAGCGGCCCTCGGTCTTCCTAATGCTTTCCAGATGGGGAGATGCCCGTCCTTTCTCACACTGACTGATCTCACCTGCACTAAGACCTCTCGGTGCCCGTGTGTGAAGCTCCTCGGCAGCACAAGGCTGCCAGGTGGGCCCCAGCAGCACCAAACGAGAAGCGGGGATTCCAGGGTAGCATCACCACTTGCAGTGCTCTTCTGATTTGCAGTAATATTCTTATATAGTAATATTCTTGTCTCGGGGAAAGCTGGTGCTCCTTGAGCATACTGGCTGATTGTGTAATCAATCAAGTTAACACACTTGTGCAGCGTGTTAACTATTCTCTTTGCAGCCATCATTTCCACGAGGTAATTCCAATGGAGCCAATAAATACATAGGAAGAAATATTTTGGCTTCCATGACTTAATAAAGGATACAGAAATAGTATCATCTCAGCTGTTTCATACAAACAGGGAAATACATCAGCGCTACTGCCCTTTTCAGGGCTAGGTATTATGTCATGCTGGAAACCTTTCTTTAGAAGAAAGCAACACATTTAAAAGACTAGCGATGGCTTAAATTTAGAACGTGGACCCCATACAGGGTGAGAAGCTGTGAGTTATTTCTCAATACTAATGGTGCTGATTCCACGTATTACAGATTTATTTGAAATCCTGAGCGCAGCAAGTGGAGTGGTCCCGAGGTGGAGCTTTGAGTTTTATTGGGTATTACGGAGTGACGTCCGCCAAGGTCTGTGTATTGTCCAGAGGATCTTGCCTGTAATCCTGCTGACTGCTTCCACCGTGCCATTTTCCAGCACATCTCCAAGCGTGAAGATGGTGATGTCTAGACGTTGTGACAGATGAATTACATTCTCCTGCCCTTCGGTAGGAGGTTAAGATACCAGGTAGCTTGCAAATGGAGTTACGCTAATATTTTGGCTGCTCGAGCCTGTAATTTAAAGATGTTTAGAGTCACAGGTTTACAAGTATGTTGTTAGTAGCACAAACTATAGCACAAAGTGCTTTAAACTGCAAGCAATGAATTAGTCTTTGTTTATCTGTATTTGTTTTACTAGGTCCCTTTTTTCTACTTACAGATTTTATGATATACAAGAATAAATGTTATTGGTATTTATATATAACAAATGCCAATGTACTTTGAGAAAAATCCAAGCTCCATAACAGGTTTTGCTTTGTTCTAAAAGTATAAGAGTGTGAATGAGAGCACATGTTTCAGGTTCCCCTTTATCGCTTTAGAGAGTTGTCTGGCTTTTCCAAACCATATACATAAATAGGACTATATAACCCAGAGATAGGAAAGCACTTGTTTAAACACATGTGTGCCCACAGTACTATAATTTACAGAGACCCAGAGTTGGCACTATGTTCTGACACAGAAATTTAGGGTTGCACCACATATATTAAACAATTACTCTAATGTCTGAAATACAAAGGCCACACTGTCTTGTTTCCAAGTTCCTTTAGGAAAAAATGGTACAGATTTTCTGGTACAACATTACCTCTCTAGGTACTGTAAGAAGGTACTCGGCATATTGTTTCAGAAAGTAGCTGCTAATTAAAAAACACAAATAAAAGTCGCCAAATTACAGCTCAGGTACGACCTGCCCAGTGACATCAAAATCCAATAGGAGGCTGGGGCAGCCTCTGCGTTTGGAAGCAGCAGGTGGAACACCAAAACACAAACAAAAAACAGGCTTTTCAAAGAAACCCTCCAAGATACATATACCAATTTGATGAATATAAACCAGTGAGCCAACCACAAACTTGGTTTTGTGAGATATTACACAGCTAAGGGAGAAGGGGCTGCAGGAATGTATCAAAAAGTACAAGGTCGGGAGAAAGGAAAGATTTCTCTCTGTTAAAAGTGTTGCCTGTGCCGGGTGCAATTGCAGTGTGGAAACTTCTGGCCTTTTGAGTTGTGTAAGTGCTGTGGTGTCTTTTCCCCCCTGCAGTGTAGTAGTCTTAGCAAAAACTCTGCAGCTAACTGGCTTTGAACTGACAGGGCTGTGAAATGCTGTCTGCCTCAGGTTCATTTTTAACGCCGTCTAGTTGTATTCAGCACCTAATAACACTCACACCTATGCAATGCTTTGCATTTAGGGACTTCAGTGCATGGACAGAGCTGTGTCCCTGGTTTACACAGGGCAAAAGCTGAGGGAGCTGAGGGTGATGCTGAACATAGCAGAGCTTGTTGCAGTTTGGGTGGCAAGGGCCAGAGGCATAGCACTTGTGTTGGTTTATTTTCCTCTGGCATGTTGGAAAATGGTTTAGTTAGTCGCAGTGGAGTTTAAGTGCACAGCTGCTTATAGGGCATCTTCTGAAGACCTCCCGGATCCTGCCTCTGCCCCACAGGAACAGCGACGGTAGTGTCAGACGGCAAGCAGCACTCTCCCACCCAAAGCCCTTTGCAGAGTTTTTACATGTTCCCAAAATACCCGGAAATAAAAAGGTGGGAGACATGCAACCTTGCCAGGTGGGTGCACAGAGTGCTGGGAGCGAGGAGGACTATGCAAGCAGTGAGGTTTATATTGCTTCAAACTTCCTGGACGGCAAGGAAAACACGTTCAGGGGAGGATGAGAACACTTTCCACTTTGTGGAAAGACCACTGAGGGTCTCATCCAGCAAAAATCTTTGGCCTGGCATTGCTTAAGTGTCCTTTGAATTTGGAGATCTGGAATATGAAGGAGGTCCAGTGTGCACCTGCACAAGGCAAAATGTGAATGAAGGTTGTTTAGGTAGATTTAAACTTGGAATTTCCTATTTTGAATGCCTGATTTTTGCAACCTTAAAATTTTCCACAGAGGCATCTGCCCATTTTCCTGCCCTGTACTGGAAATATTCACACATTTATATTTCAGCTCTCATGATTACCACTCCCGAGTAAATGAAATCCTAGCGGACCTGGGAGCCAAGTTCCTATAATTCCATGAGAACAGCATGGACCAGTTGGGTCAACAGTTTCATTCCCATTGACATGAGCAACCCTCGTGAAATAGTCATGGTCAAGCAGTCAAATACCCCAGGTCAAATAACCAAATCAGACAGAGAGTGGCCCCACTCTGTTGTAAGTTGTGAAGCAACTCCATTTTTGTGAGGTTGTTACAGACCTCGGGTGCCCTGATGGTTGGACACCCTTTTAAAATTTCCAGACTAAATTTATTCGTGGCCAATTTCTATCCTCCTCCTGCTTTTGGAGCGAGGGTTTTCTTTCCATTTTAGTGAAGTTCAGGGCTTTTCCTGAACGGATAATGAGGAAGTCAACTCAACTGCAAGGCTATTGGCACACAGTCTACGGAATAATAATAGCTGCTGCATTAATACAGAGCTCTAATTAAGCTTTAGAAGAGCCCAGTTTTGGATGTAAGAGAAGGACTATATATCCACAGTACTTTCTAACACCTTGCAATTATAACTGTAAAATGCACTCATTTCCTTTACAGAGGTGAAGACAATTTTCTAGTCTTAAACTACTAATATAGGTGGAATGTTTAAGACTTACCCTAAGTAGACTAACAGACTTATCAGTTAAATAACTAAGGCTTAGCCTTAAAAAAACACTTAAATAATGTGGAGGTAAGGCATAAAGAACCTATTACTTTATGGAAAATGCACTTAAATTACTTTTTTTAGAAGACACCAAATATTAGCGAGTTTAATTTGATAGTGAAACTTGTCAGTCAAAAAAAAAACCATTAGATTTTGAGAAGTGTACAATTACTTGCCAGCTAATCTCATTATGGCTCATGTGTCGAGTAAGAAACATACAGTGGGTCCCTCTATTGAGTACAAAATACTTTTTATAGGGTTTAAATTTTAAGGCATGTGCACATTCACCAATTACGTTGCTAAGTCAAAAAATCAACAGTGAACAAAAGCTATATTCTAAGAATAAGCTATGGAATATTTTTATAGCAAACGCATCCTACATGCTCAGATAGAGTGTAATCTGCACCCTTCTGAAATGATTTAAAGGAAATCCCCCACAGCTGCTAGGTTTTGATTCTTCTTCAAAATTACATTAGCTTAGGTGCAATTGAGAAGGTAAATGGGGCCGTCCCAGTTGAAATGATGATCCTCACATAATGGCGTTGCTCCCTAGTTGGTTGGGATCCCCACCTTACCAAGAAACCCAGCGTTGCTGGAAAACTGTGCTGCCAAACAGCTGGCGTGGCCAACCTAAAATAGGAGCTTCTTTCTAAAGCTATTGCTGTTGGTCACTGCGATGGGCTGCGGGTTCAGGCAAGAAGGGATCAAATAAAAGGCTTGTCTCTGATCCCCTGGCACTTTTGCCTTTGGGTAGCAGAGGGAGAGCCAGGGCTGCCGCCTGGGGATGCCCCTGGGCTGTGATACCAGGCAGCACCTTTCGCCCTGCATCCTTGGGCCCCTCTGCCTCATCGCTGCAAGGGGAAAAGCAGAAAAAGAGCCCGTTGTTACCGCTTTGGATCACTGGTCAGGCCGGCACGTGGGCACACAGACAGTCGCGCGGCGACGCTCTGGTGTGCGCGGGGTAAAGCAGCGGGCTGGAGGGCTGCAGGGCCCTCACGGGAGGTAACCACACACCCCTCAGAAATAAAAGGTTGTAAATGAACTGCAGCGTCAAAAGTAACGGAGACGCTTCCAGAGCATCTTAAAGGGAGGCCTGGAAGGAAAGCAGAGCAGCCCTCTGGGAACTCTGCTTTCCTAAGTCATAAAAGCCTCTCTTTTGCTTCTCTGGAAAAGTTGTCCACAATGCTCGGAACAATATGTTTTTATTTTTAGTCTTTTACACCAAATAACCATGAAAAATTGCAGTGCAAACTGCTGTGCATGGGCAAAAAGAACTATCTTTGACTTGTAAGACATATATTTTTAAAAGCTGGAGTTTGAGACATGAAAGTGAAATTGCTCAACAAACTTAACTTAGTTGACAGAAACTAATCTATGTTCTTAATTAAAACATGGTTTTCAAATTGCTCCAATTTTGTTATGCCATATGTAAAAATATTTTGTGCTCCCCACTTGTGAAAATCACAGAAATGCAGCATCTCAAAAAGCTTTGAAAAAAATGGAGATGCCAAGTGTGTTGTTAATAAACCCCCAAAATATTTTATTGAATGAAATGGCTTGAAAAGAGGCCAAGCTTCCAAAATGAAGGAAGATACATCCCTTCTCTGAAGGCGCCCGGCTGTGCAGGAATGCTTTGTTGCCAATTTAAAGACGGACAAATAATCGAAAGCTTTGCGGTGCACCAAGGGGCAGGCGGTATTAATTAAAGCGCAATCATCTCCGTGGCCCGGTTTGGTTTTGCCCAGTTGTGCAGCATGTCCATGCACGCTGTGCCCCAGGTAGACAAAACTCTGCACGCCAGGAATTCGGCTTGGCTAAGCCATGCACAGCCACTCACCTCACGTGCTGCTGTGTGTGTCGTCAGCTTTGCCTGCATATTGTAGAGCTTCTGGTCGCACGGGCACGCCCGAGGGAAACCAGCAGGCTGCACTCAGATATTGCAGAAATTCATAAACCTGCCCCAGAGGCTTTGCTGGGCATCACGGCTGCAGCTGACCCGGGCCACAAGCTAAAGGCTCCCTGGTGCTACCCAAAGTTGCCCTCCTCAGGGCCTGCCTGGATCTGCCTCCATCACGATCAGGGGTAAGATCCCACCTGGATCTCTTTTGCTTAGGGAAGGGGTGACTGGTGACCTTTTTCATTTGCAAGGGTGGGTACCAAAGAGCTTGGCTGGTGCTATCTGAACCCTGGCCACTGTTTATGCAGCATGTGTTTGTATGGCAGGGTTCCCCAGAAATCCATGAAGCCGCAAGCGAGCGAAACGGTGCTGGGGGTCGGGGAGGTTTGGCAGCCTGCCGCCCCAAGGCAGCGCTTGCTGAGGAGATGTCATGTGTAGATCCTGAGCAAGGGTCGCGGCCAGCTGAGCATTATACATCTAAAAATGTGCAATTCGCATTTTTAGAATAATATATGTATAAAATAATATAATAAACTGCTATGTTTCCAAGAGGCCGTGAATGAAGAGGCCGGGAGAAGGTAACTGGCAGCCAGGAATGTGCTAATTAAGACACACAATAGAAACCTGACTCAAGTGAGCATGGGGATGGCTAAAACTTTTGCTCTAACCGTCACATCCAGCTATGTTTTGCAGGATGCCGTAATGGTAATGCAGTGAGCCACTGCCTCTCTGCCCCACGCGCTGCTACAGGGTAACTCTGGGTCCTAGGAGCGGAGCACCTACGAGCAGGGAGGGTTAGCCAGGAAAATGCCCTGGCACACAGGGGGAGCCAGGAGCCCAGCACCTCGCAAGGGAGTTTGTGCAGAAGCCAGGCAGCGTGGGGGGGCTTCTCCATCTCCCTTTCCTGCTGCTGGGGAGCATCCTCAAGCAGCTCTGTTGTTTGTCTCATTTAGAGGAACCTCTACGGTTCAGGCCGCTGGGGTTTGCAGCGTGCGGGCCCGGGTGTCCCCAGCAGGAGCCCCACGAGCCGCCAGCAGCGGCAATGACCAAGAAGGGTGGAAGATCTTAGTCAGATTCTGGCACAGGAAAATATTAGGAAAATCTTATCATGCAGGATTTAGGGGCCTCATGGCAGCTGGGACTGCCATGCTTTTTACCTGCCCACGGCTTCTCTGCATTCTGTATTTTTCTTAGCTTTTTAAAAATTTTATTTACCTGACCTGCTGCATAGCACTTTGGAGCTGCTTCAGTATCAGCAGTGGGATGAATGAATCCCATTCAACTTTAATTCACAGTTTACACTAAGGATAGTACTCGAGGATCAGCTCTTACTCTGAGGATTTTCTAAGCTGTCTCGCATGCAAGCACGCAGTCCGAGGAATGCGTGCCCATACCAAAATTCCTTCAATACCTTTCCTGGCATCTGCTATGCACTGCCCGAACAAAGGAAGAGAATGGCTCTTTTAGTCATTTAGCAATTCAGACACAAGGTCTTTGTCTTCTGGGGCACAGGAGTGACACTGGACCCCAGAGAAAGAAGGTGAAAAAGCCCTCAGTGTAATCCTTCCCTACGTGATTAACTGCAGCTAGGAATAAAACAAGGAGCGCTGTCATGAGCATTAGGCCCCTGGAAATGTATTGGAGTCAAGCTGCTTGTCGACTGAACAGGAGCTCTCAGTGTGACAAACTGCTCAGTGGGACAAAGCAACTCCTGGATACATGATCATATTGCCAAGAATTTATTGCATAGGGCAGTTACCATATGTCTGCATACAGTTCTGATGCAGCTACTGCTGGGACACGGCCCCGGTTTAAATCTACAGCTGAAGAAGGGTGCTGGTGATACACTGTAGGAAGCTCAGGGAAAAGTCACAATAACCATTAATATGAAGGTGACCTATGAGTCCTCCACCAACATCTCCATTCTTCCACGAGCCAGGAAGAGGGAACCATCCAGAAAGGATGATTAAAGAAGCAGATTCTCAGTGATTCTGAAAGCACCTTCTCTATTATCAGAGAAAATGCCAGATTACCTTAGAAAAATTGAAGAAGTGGAGCAAAATTAAACCTCTGTACTTCCAATTATGTAGTTTAGAGAGTGCTAATTTCAGTACTTAGAAGACTAAAGGTATCAGTCACACAGATACAGAGTTCATGAAGATGTGTTGGAGGAAAAATCAGACAAGAATTATGAAAGCCAATTACAAACTGGCAGGAAAAAACAATAATGACAGCAAAGAGAAGCCGGCAGAACTAGCATTTCTCAAAGGCAAGAACAGATGCTCAGATTTACTAATAGATGGAGAGGATCACTGAATTTAATAATGGCACAAAGTGCTCATGAAAATAAGAAAAACTATGTAAAATACTAGCATTAATTAAAAACAAACAGGCACAGAAATGCTTGAAAATTTGGGAAACATATGGTTAGTATACCCATACCTCTCCATTATATAAATTTCTCCACAAGTGCCTGATGCACATAGGCATGTTCCTCACAGACTGATCCTGAGATGGCAGCAAGGGCTGTTCGGACAGCCAAACCCCTGGTTTTGATCGGTGAAGAGATGGTGAGCCCCGATTTACATGCCTGGAATGTCCCCACAGAGGCTGACTGGCCAAAATACACGCAAGTGTGTGTTTGGAATATGTGCTCCAGTGACAGGGTTGGAGCATTCGCTACCATCAGTCTCTGACATTCAAGAAAACAAAGAAGAGCGATTACAAATATCCTTAATAATACCGACTGCAACAAAGCAACCTGAAGGAGCACCTTGCTCCATCTGTAGTTTTACACAGAGCACTTCTTCTACCTGCTACGGGAAAGCACGAGCACATGCAACTACAGCTACACTGGCAGCCCCCTCTTTTCTGCTTGGGGCACGTCGCATCCATGCAGCCGCAGCGGTGCCAGGCTCTGAGACTTACTGAAGAAGAATGAAAAAAGGGAAACCACCCTGCAGAAGCCTTTGGCCAGGATGACCTCTTGTTAGCAAGATTTTAAAACTATATCAGGTGTATTATGGGACAGAGCCTTCTTTTGCAGTGCACAGGTACACAGGAAAGCTGCTGGAAGCTGGCTACAGATGAAGAAAACCAGGGCACTCTGGGCACTTAGCACTCGCAATGACAAAATCCAAAACAACGTTTCATATTTTAACCGAACATCCCGCTCCCTCAAGAGCAGGTTAAGAAGCACCACGACAGCAGTGAGCGCTTGGGCAGCCCTTCTGGTGGCTAGTGGGGTTTTAGGACAACAACGGAGTTACTCTATGCTTAGCAGAGCCTTCGCTCTCAGGAGAGTCTTCCTCCCCAGTGCAGGGTTGTGGATCACGACCCTCTGTGCGGGAGCCCGGGTGGTTTCGCGGTCTGGAGCCCAAGACACCAAGTTCCAAGGGAGCCGGTAAATCGACTAACCCTTGCCTGCTGCACCCGCCATGGCCAGCACCCGCGTGGCCTCCAGCCGCCTGAGGAAGAGACTTGCCTTGCCCTAGCAGCGCACGGCCCCGTTCCTGGGGCAGAGGGCAGCGCGTTGGCAATGCGCTCATTCCCTCCGGCCGAGCAGAGGCTCTTCTCCGCCGTGTCTCCGGGCCGGCCGCACGCCGCCAGGCTGCCGAGCGTCCCCTGGCTGGCGCGGGCACCGCGAGCGGCGCAGCGCGCG
>JAWLRI010001063.1:2043925-2151706 GCA_034781795.1 Crypturellus tataupa
GCATGCCTGGGGCCTGACGCGCGCTGGAACACCTCTCCCACGCATTCTTCTCCGCCGGCCTTGGCTCCTTACGGCGGTTTTCTTAGAAAAACGACCTGGCTGTGGTCATATGACTTTAAAATGTAAAGCAGACATTTTGGCCCCCTCAGCAAAAAATGATTTGGAGCGAAAGACAGTCGGTAGGAACCTCCGGGCCTCGCTTTGACCACCAGAGGGGGCCTGCATTGCCCCAGATTCACAGCAAAAAGGCAGAAAATTGCGTTTTGGGAGGAGGCAGAAAAGGCCAAAGGCTTTTTTGGCTGTTGGGAAGTGCCTCCCGGCACCGCGCGCCCAGCAGATGCTGGGAATGGAGGGCCAAGGCCAAGGAGAGCGGGTTCACTGCGGGGGAGCAGGGAGTGCTGCCTTGGGCCTGATGCCCGTGTCCAGCAGCCGACACCTGGGGTAAATCCTTAGGGCATAACGCCAGTTTTGCCGGGAATCGGGCCCCACGGACGCTCACAGTGCAGGGGGCCGTGTCCCGGCCACCACCGCTCCACCAGGGCTGGGGTAGGGATTTTCAGCACTCCAGCCCCAGGACAAGGACGGCACTTCAGAATGGCGTGTGTGACACCAAATCCCATGCTCATGCTCCAAAGCAACGTGTCTCTATACGATCCCGTAAGCAGCAAGGCAGCAGCAATCCCGATTTGTCGTTTAATGTAAAAAAAAGAAATCCCGCTTATGTACTGTGACTTTCACAGCAGGCACGTGAAATACACATTAATGACATTAGCGTCACCCTACAGCATTTTAAAAGATCGGAAGGTTCCTGCAGCTTGCATAGGAATAGCCAGCGCTGCATGCTCCGTCTGGGAAACACCGCTCAAAAAATAACAAATCTCCCAGCTGAAAGCCTCATTCCCAGAGTCACCAACTAATTCTGAAGTAGGACCACTTAGACACAGTGTATCTGCCTCCCTAGTCCTGACATATTCATCTAGTTGTAGCGGATATGAAAGCTTGTGGGTGGCCTGACATGGTCCTCATTCAATTTTATTTAATTACTCACTTGATTTCACTTGAAAGAGCTATTAAAAAGGCATCTTAATTGCCCAGTGTTATCCAGAATCTCTTCCAAAGCCCATGAACTGCCAAGTATTAAAAACGATGTCACTTTTCTGAATGCCCTGTTTGGGACTGGGGGGTGCTGGGAGAGGGGTGATCTTCATCCAAGCCCAAATAAACAAACACGTAAAAACACACAGCCCTTCTGAGGGGGGCAGCTCTCCCTCTACCCCTGTGGCACAGCACGCGGGACGCAGGAAGCAGATGATCATCACTGGTGAAGTGCTGAGGCCACAAAGCTTCACACGGAGAACGGGATTTTGTGGGGGACAGGATTATTTGATCCCTGTCACATCATGGGTCCATCGAGGCCAGCAGCTGGCCCCTGCCAGCAGGAGGGAAGCTGCTTGGGAAAATCCTCTAAGGGGATGGGATGTAAGGTGGTACCCCAAATATCCTCCCTGTGGCAACTGTCCTGAGTCAGATGTTGCAGCTGCACCAGGATGGACATGAAGGACAGGTCAAAGCTCTTGGGCGTTGTAGAGTGCAGGAGCTGCATTAGGCAAAAGAGCCACCTTGGTACAGAAGTATGGGCATTAGTGCACATGGCCATAATTTTCCTGGATTGGCTGCAGCCTCTTGGTACAGCAAACCTCTCATACATAGAATCATAGAATCATTAAGGTTGGAAGGGACCTTTAGAGATCATCTAGTCTAACCTTCCAACCTCCCTGCATCTCCCTGCACATGCAGGGTCACCTAAGAGCACGTTGCATAGGATTGCGTCCACATGGCTACAAGGACCTCATTCCATGGATCTTGAAATAAAAACTATTCTTAGTGTTGGAAAAGGGAGAAAGAGAGATGACAATATACTTTCTTTGGGAGATCCTGTGTTTGAGCTCCGTGCCTGGCTTTACCTTTTCCATGTTTTATTAACTGACTTCAAAGAAAATTGCTCTTTTATATCTGCCATAAAAAAATACCTCCCCCTCTCCACCCCATCAAATTCCACCCACTTTTTTTTTTCTTAGAGTTAACCCAAAAATAGCTGAACTCTGAAATCTGGCATGCAAATAGTTCTAATCTTGGTGTACACACATGTTCAAGCTTGAAAACAAACTGAATAAGATAAAAATAAAGGTGTTGGCAATTCTGAGTATGTCTGCTCAGTCTCTGCTAAGATCTGTAGCGTGTCCCAGTTAAAACCCCCTGTATTTTATGACTTGGCAGAGATATATCTGCCCCATCAGGGATGTTCAGACAACATTGCAGAGGCAGTGGGCAAGGACAAAGGCAGATGCCTCGCATTTACCCCAGCAGAGCCTCATGGTACATGAGAGGAAAGGAAGAAAAAAAATCGTAAATAGAGACCCACCGGGGAATGTTTTATTCCCAACACTTCTCTTGCTTTCTGCTACTTGACGCTCTTCGGTTTCCACACACGTGACCTTAGATGGTTCCAGTCCATGAGTTGTTCAATGTATCCCCAGTATACACTAAACTGGTGCTGCCACATTCCATTCCAGGGAAACCAGGGCATCAGCTTTTGTGACAATTTAGCTTTGGATTAATCAGAGTGATTAAGTACATGTTCACCTCTAAGGAAGAACTATATTGCTCGTGCACCCCAGGCGTTAACATATTTGGGGTGCTAAAGAATAAAATCAATACTAAAAAATGGTCTGATGCCCTTTAGACAAAAGGGATTGCTTTTGCAATTTTAACTGTGAAGGTAAAAAGTTGTACAAGGTGACAAGTGCCAGGATTAAGATGCTTGCAAAACCTCTTGGTTACTGTGTGCAAGGGACCTTCCTTACAATGCTGTTATTTCATCTTTGCCTTGCAAATCCCTTTCAAAATGTGAGGAAGCCTCATTCTGTAAAGAGGAATAGTCAGTGACTTTACATGCCCTTGTGCCCAGATTGCCACAGTTATCCACATGGATGTCACAGCCAACGGTGCCCGTTGAAAATGGGGGACTCACGGGCAGATGTACACGTCTCCAAGGAGGTGCGCAGCCACTCTGTAAAACATAAAACACTGTCATTCTTCAGTGCCCCTGAGATGCAATGGCCAGAAGTAACTTATTTTTCTGCTGGAGAAGTTTTTCCCTGTCACAGGAGAAAGAAAACGTAAGCAGCCTTCTGCATTTTCTGAGTGCAAACTGTAGAGGGGCTTATGGAAAACCCTTATGGAAGACTAGTCTGCATAATGCCTGTTTCATCATTAAATCCCCCTGTAAGAATAATGCTGAAAAGTGGCCTTTGCCATTTCATTAGTTAAAACTCAGACCATTTCCAGCGAGATTGTTGCTCTCCAGCTCAGGTTTCTAATTTGCATTCCTGCCCAGTTAAAATGTAAGGAGTCATTTAGCTTTATTTCCTCTGATGGCCCAAACTTACTGCAGGGAAGTGGCTGGTCACACACAGTCCTGCACGTGTCACTTCGGACAGGTTTAACAAAACAATTTTCAAAACTGCAGCACTGACAAGATAGTTCAAACAGGACAGTTTGGTGGTTGTAGCTGCACTGTAACCAGCATTGCCAATGGCAAGCTCATACTTCTGGACAAGGAAATTACTGATCACTTGAGGGTCCATATAAAATAGAAGAAAAAAATTAAAACATGCATTGAAATTTCTCACAAAAATAACTCATTTGGAACTAATTTTTTTCCCCTGTTTACTGTCCTCCTGTTGTTATCAGGATTGTTGGGGCTCTTGCACAGGTGATACTGATCTTTGCAAGCAAAGCCTGTGAGAGACCATATAAAGTACATCTCTTTTTCTCTAGGATAATTTATTATTTTTAATTGCCCCAAGTGAAAACCATAAAATTCAGCGACAAGGGATGGAGCCAGACTGCCCCCAGATAACTTTGCCCTGACCCGCTGAACACAGGGAGAAAACAAATGAGCCGGCTCTTCTCTCCCGCCTCCTTTTCAGGGAAGCCAGCATTCCCCACTGAAAATAAACCAGTGTCAGTAAGTGACAATTCTGGAATTCTCCTTGGGAGTTAAATCCCAGCTGAGACACTAAATCACTTCATGAGAATGTGTCCTATTGTGAAACATTTGCATCGGAGCCCCGCTGCACTATCCTCGGGTGCATTCTTTTTAAATAAAATCGGCGTTTTATTCCACTTGGGAGCGTCATAAAATTGCCACCAAATAGTACTTCATGTGGCAGCTCTGCAATAATCAAAGAGACATGCCGGGTACATTATTTTAAATGTTAGTCCTAATCCTCCGGGCGAGTACTAACGGATAGTAGCAATTTGTGCAGTCACTGGAGCATAAAAATGAACTTTTAAAAATATCTAACGCCTAAAAAGCAAACAAACACACACAAAAAGCACAATGCCTTGCTTGTCAGAGCACAAACAGCTTCCCACAAAACATCTCGGAGAGAATGGACAGGCAATAGTGTGGGCGAATCGGGTTTAGCCCTTGTGCGAGGGTCTCTGCCTGCAGTAGGAAACTGCAGCACTTGCCCCTTTTTGCTCTGCCACGGACACGGCAGCGCAACAAGGGCGGCAGCCCTTGGCAGGAGGAGACACGTTTAGGAAACTGCAAAAAACCCTACCTGCCACCCTGCTAAGGTGCAGCTGATGCTACAACCTTGGTGGATGTGCTCAACCAAAGCGGGCCAGCAGCAGTTTTGGAGATATGTAACCCCAGCGGTAGAAGTGGCACTGCAGATAGAGAGGCACGCAAGGCCAAGATCCTCCAGCAAAGAGGCCCATTTCTATTAGAAAAGTGATGATGCTGTCCCATGGGTGATACCTCACCTTGTACGAGCTGCAACCATTTTTGACTTGGATCTGCATAGATTTTATTTAATTTAACTTGCCCCCTCAACTCTTCAAACCCTCCTCTGCGAACATTTATATACTACTTGTAGAATGGTCTAGAGGTCACGAGACACAAGAGGAAGCACTATCCAGTGAGCTCTGGGTAAGCAATGTGTGCCCCCAAACGAATTGCTGTCCTTGAGGAGCACTCACGTACTCCATCTGATACAGTTATCCTAGACCTTCAAGGTCAAAGGATCGTCATAACACATAACACATTTCTACCTTATCCTGCTCTCTAGATGGAGAATTCCCATCAAAACACGTCTACCTGAGCTTCACGTTTGTGCAGATTCTATATGCGAGACAACAGATATTAAAGGTGTTTCTCAAAATGCAAGAGACAGAATCAGACTAGTTATCCTCATGACCTCAATAAAAATGACAGACTGTGACACAAGTGACCAGACCAATATTTAGTCCCTGCATGTCAGGCAACATAGTCTCAATTCTGGAAGGATAAACAATTAAACCAGTGTTCTTTCTCTCTCAGATGTAGCTGTGCCAGCTTCAATTTCGGTGCACCATGTTAAATCACAGCCTCTCACAGGATATTACCATTAAGGAGACACACATGTTGAAAAAGAAGCTAATAATGGGTGCTAAAACTGCCCAGTCTTGCACTTCAGCTTTTTTTAGCCCAGATTCCCCATTTCTGTACTCAGTAGGATACTTGAACTTCGGAGAAACCATTCACACAACCAGAGATATAGCACCCATTTCAGTGATACCCTGCTCCGATGCACAAAATTGCCTTTTCCTGAGCAGACCTACCCGCCTCAGGACAGGCAGCAGCGCCCATCTTTGGAAAACACATGATTTAATGATGTGCACAGAGCAGGGTCATGGACTGGAAGAAAAAGATAAGTTCTAAAGGTAAAGGACACAAATTTCTACTGCAACAAAAGTATACAGTGGAACAGCTTATAAGAGAATGTGGTCAATTCTCTATGACTTCAAGTCTGTGTTGATACTGATTTTCTTCTTCTTTTTTTTTTCTTTTTTTGTTTTGTGCAACTAATTCAACTATCCTGGACACAAACCAAGAATAGGAGGGTGAAAGTCTAGGGCTTGTGCTGTAATGAGCTGAAGATGGCAGATATAAATAAACCCTGCTGGCTTTAAGCTCTACCAAGTTGATGGGAGTCTTACTAAGATATTTGGAAGAATTTGTCCATCTAATGCTTTCAGATTTTGTTAATTTTATGGTTTTGTATACATGTTCCAATCTTTTTAATGTTTCCTCTACTTTTTACTTTCCTGAATTTGGGGCAAAAAAAAAAACAAAACAGGAAAAAAAAAAAAAGAATAGAACTCCTTTCCCCACCCAAACCTGCCTAAATTACCCAATATTTTTGCCTACTTCACATGCAAGTCTGTACTTATGTGTTAAGCATGTAATACTACAAAACAAAAGTTTTCTTAAATGCTGCAACTTGGATTTTATCCTGAAAAACAAATAAAACATTTTTCCCCAAAGATAATCAGGGGCCCCTTCTCAACTCTCAGTCTCTTTTGGTAGAGCATGTGCTAAAATTTTCTGTAGGTATCACCTGTTTTGTTAAAGATTTAGTCCATGTTTGAAGTAGAACCCTGAAGTTAGACTCTAAGATCCACATTTAGTTCATTTTTCAAGTAAGGAATACAAATGGGGCGCTCCTGACACCACCGACTATCGTTAGACCTATTCTGTTACATAATGTTAGAGGTAGATAAACCATCAGAACTAATTTCCCCTTTTATTTCCTAAAAGCTAGTGCATCTCCTTTTTTGCATCACCTGTCTTTCATACAGGGAACAGTGGAAGACAGAGATCTGCCCTACTAAGGAATCTGCAGACAGTTGGCTTTCTGGCGAACCCCTATAACGTATAATTCATTTTCCAGATGGGATCCTGCCAGACCGAGGCTGAAGGGCACGGAGGCTGCAGGCTGTTTCCATGTGGGAGATGGCCTCTGCCCTTCCCAAACCCACACTGACGGAGGGGTGGCCTCGAAGCCCTCCAGCTTCACCAGACACCTCAACCCAGGAGCCATAAACTCGGGTCCATGCCCCACGACCAGGTCCCAATGTTAGTGTCCAGCCTGTCCTCCTAAGGAGGGCTGGACAGCCATCACACAAGCCAGAATATCTCATGAAGTAATTTTGTTGCAATTATATTTGCATTATTGCATTACATTGTTATGGCTCAGGGTTTTACTCTGTTGAAATTCTGCATTTCTAACTTTTTTTCCCCGCAAGTAAATTTCCCATCTGCAAGCTAAACAATTGCTCTGTATCTGTAAAGAGGAAAAAAACATTAAAAATACTAAATTGAAAAGTGACCCAGCCTCTATGTCAAAAATTTTCCTGGAACTGATAAATACTAGATAGACTGCAAGAGAAATTGAAAATAAACTTGAAAATATGACTCTAATAGCTAACCAATTTGGATAGTTCTATGGAAACTTAGAAAAGCAAGTTCAAGCCACAAAGATTTAAAATGTAACAGCAAGAAAATCAGATTCTCAGACTCACTAAAACATAAGACAAAATACTTGTTTTGACTGAAAGATCTCCCAATATATTAAAAAACTTTACTTACCTAATATGAATTTGTGTGCATTATAACTTACGTACCCTTTTTACTCTTGCATCATACATCTTATCTCTCTTATGAAAGCCAATTGTCCTATATGCCTTACATATTTTGTCACTGGAAGTTCAGCTAGAAAAACAATCCCTAACAATTTTATTGTTCAGTTCCTGAAAGAATTTTGGTTTTCATTAAAAATAAGGCCAGTTAGAAAAGCTGCTTCTGAAACACACTCTGTATGGTACCACAGACTGACACTAGGTACCTAAATGAAGCCCATGGCAAGAATAAATCATGGTACATTTGCATCATCAGTCACTAGATATTTGCAACCAATTGCTATGGAATTAAAGCCTCTGATAGCATCTAAAGTGCAGACAGTGAGAACATTATAAAAATCACCCATTCAATCACTT
The DNA here is from genome assembly GCA_034781795.1 of Crypturellus tataupa. NCBI lineage: Eukaryota > Metazoa > Chordata > Aves > Tinamiformes > Tinamidae > Crypturellus > Crypturellus tataupa. The sequence continues at coordinate 2,051,816 of JAWLRI010001063.1, forward strand.
TCTCTGTGTTTTTAATTAGCTAAAATGACATAGGAGGGGCTATCTCTGGCATTGGGAAGCAGCATGTATAGCCAAGCCACAGCTTTTGTGGTTCAGAGTAGGACCGGGTCTTATTCCTAAGAAACTTTAAAGATTATGTTTTTTAGTAAGTGATCATGTGATATTTTGGATGTAAAACTCTTTTTTTTTTTTTTTAATCAAACTCCTGGTCCTACCACAAAATTAGCTTGTTACTTCAGGGGTTTTTCTATTGACTTTATAAGACACAGAGTCAGGACATGATAAAACAATTACTCAAAGTGTAATAGCTGAACATACATGTAGCTGGGGTAAAAGTTTGCTGAGATACTTCCTTAGTCTTCCCTTTCATGCACTGTCTAAATGAGATTCTGCTTAACACAGTGACACCTTTCTTTTACTCTGATCACAGGGAGGCAATCGTGACAAAATAATATATTCCTAGTATGTTATACTTACATTATAGCACTTATATTACACAATATAATAGCTTGCAGTGGGGAGTATTAATAGTATTGAATAATTTTCTCCCGTCTTATTTTCAGCAAGTGCTACCCGTCTGCTGAGAATAGCATTAGCCAGGGCTTTGACCCCCAGTACCTCCTTTGCCAGGTGCTTGAAAATTCATTTTTAATGTTTTTGCTATTATGCTCATCTGAAAGGTAGACTTTATTGAAAAATTAGAGGGCAAAATATATCCAGCTGTTTCCTGAGTTATGCAAGGTTGGAAAAAAAATACACTTTTCCTACTGTAAGAAGAAAAAAGACCTTCGCCTTTCTCAGCACAAGCTGGAGCGCCTGCTCTGCTAGATTTGGCAAGTGAATTATTCTGCAACATACACCTGATCACGCTGGGTGACAGACATAAGAAAAGTACACCAGGAACAACAACAACAACAACCAGCACGCACTGAACACGTGGGGCACCTTCCCTTGGACCCCAGGGAGAAACAGGGGCTGCTGACCACAAGCTTTCTCCACTCTGGAATACCCTTGGCAAGCCCAGCGCAGCCGAGGAGAGGGACGCCCACGCGCAGCAGAGGCACCGCACGCCAGGATCCACGTGGAAAAGGGAGCAGAGCCGAAGCGCCCCGGCCTCACGAGCGGGCGGGAGGCAGGTGCCTCAGCGAGGGAGAGAAAGGTCCCGCCAGGGAAGGGGGTGGTGGGACCCGTCACCCTCAGTAACTTGTTGTTTCTAGAGCTGTTCAGGAAGGTTTCGTCCTTGGCAGCCTGCCCTGGCAGGCCGCACCTTGCCATCCTCTCCGCAGAGGGAGGCAGAAGGAAAGGGGAAGAGGAGCTCAACAAGACACCTCTGTGGGGCCAGCCACCAGCCTGCCCAGAGCCGGCAGCGGGGCAGAAACCAGGTGTCCAAGCGCCCACTTGTCTCGGGCTGCGGCTGGAGAGCTCCGCTTTACTCTTAAACTAAGGAACTGTTGTTGGCTAAAAGTGCTGCTAGAGTGGATGCTGGTCGGCCTGCAAACATACAGAAAGGCGAGATGCTTTTCCCTTCCCCGCCCGGGAAAGGAGTCAGTTGAAGTACTCTGCCCTATTTGGCCACTGCACTTCCAGGTTGGAGCCAAGTGGAGATAGCCCCGAGGAAAGCAAAACTCCATGGAAACTGCTCCAAGGTCCAGAAAACCTGATGCAGGAGGAAAGATTGAGCAAAGAGGTGTCGTTTAGGGAAAATGATTGAGAGGAGGCTTGATAATGGTCTTCAGTGAGAAAGACTGTGGACAGGAAAGGAAAGGAACAAACTGTTTTCCAGGTCCTGTGTGGACAGGACAAGCAGCAACGTGCTTGAATTGCAGCACAAGAAATTTGGGGAAAATAGTCTCCTAGAAGATAATAAAGGACTGGGCAGTTTGCCTTGGGAGGGAGGTCAGGCAAGCTGCTAGAGCACGGACTTCACAACCTTCCTGAGGGTACAGGCTTGAAAATGTCAAACGGGACAAGCTGAACATCATGGTCATACTACAAACCTTCAGACATCACATGTGAATGAAGGTCAGCAAAGACTGTGCCTGCTGACGTGTCAAAGGGAGACACGGGCACTTCCAAGGAGGATCTTGGCTACTTGGTTCAGGCCCTACTGAGTGTGAAAACATAACCTCCCAAGCCTTCCCTTGGCTGTTTCCAAGTCATTTACAGTTGTTTGGGAACAGATTCAAAAAAGAGAGGCTCCCAATCACTTCTGGGGTTTCATCAGCCTCCTTTCATACAAGGGAGGAAGGGGTCTGGGAGAAGAAATCATCTTCTCACATCAGTTGTAAGAAATCACAGCTTTTCACAGGCCAGCAGAAGTCTCTCATATCTGCTTCCAAATTTGGTTTAACAAGGAACCAGAGCAGCTCTAGAGTAAGCAGAGCCTTGGGGTGGGAAAGAGCCTGCTTCTTATCTAAGCTAAAAAGGAGGACCTTTGAAAGGAAGAGACAGATCCACTTCCAGCAACGCACCTCCAGAAGGCACAAAGGGTCAGGAGCCTTCTGGCCACCCCAGCTCTCAGGTGAATGCGCTCCCTGGCCTAGCCCACAGACCACAGGAAACCTTCCATAGAGGGCCACCATCCTCTCCTTCCTGCTGGCCAGACAGTGTCCTCGCCCTGCATTCATCTCTGCAGGAAGCACATTCTGGTGAAGGCTGAAGTTTGAGGAATGCAGGCATGTTAATTATTAGAGCTTCAAAAGATACAAGTTCCACTGGGCTGAATTCCAGAGCGCTGAATTAAATGAAAACCTCATCTTGATCTCTCCTGGCCTGCAAAATGGGTTGTCAGTAGGAAAAAAGAAAGAAAGAGAGAAAGAATACACACAGAAGGCAATCTGAAAGCATGAAACAAGAGCACACAGCTTTAGGACATGGGATCAGTATAAATCAAAACCTGCGTTCCTTACACAAGCTTACGCTTTACCGCTGCCACAAAAATTCAACAGGAAGATTTCAGTGTAATGTTTACACTGCTCTCCTTTAAAACAGATGTAGTCACATCTCCCTCTTCCCTGCTGTTCCTGTGCCGTGACCGTGCTGGGTGACGGCTGTCACTCGGACTCTGAAGCATATCAGCAAAAAAAGACCATTGCTAAATATTTCAGAACACGAGAGCAGCCCTGTTTGTAGTTTCCTCCTGTTTCTGCCCTGCTTTTTTCAGGAGAGTATGTGAAGCTGTCATGCTACTGCCTGCCTCCCTCTCTGTCTGAGCAACCTCGCGAGCGAAGGAGGAAAACCAGCAGATGTGCTCTACGCCAGCTGCTCAAAAGCTGTGATTCCAGATGTCAGAGGTAGGAAGGGGAGCAGAAGTATTTCTCCATCTTGACCTACTCGGTGAGACAGCGCAATCCAGGACAAATCCAGCTGAACACGGGCTGTCCTACCCAGATTCCTGCTGTGATACACATGGATAAAATAAGCCTGTTTAGATTATGATTAAGGAACAGACGACTCACCCAGTCAATCACTAGCTCGGATGGTATCTAATAAAACATTGGGTGTAGGCACAGGGAGAAAGGGAGGGATAAATTCTCTCCTGAGAGCTCACACCACAAGTCTAGCCATGATCTCTGTCAGATACTATGGAAAAGAGTAAAATATCACTCTGTGCCCTAAAAAACAGTTTTCCACTGGGTGAGAGAGGAAATGCTGTAAAGACTGACTCAAGCATGGAGACATGCCTACTCTCTAGTCCAGACAACAGCAAATTTCTCCTCTCTAGCCCACAGCATCCACAGTTTGAGTGTCAGAAGGTGTCTTCAGGCCTTTCCATGCATCAGACATCCAGCTCTTTTCATGTATTATGGAGATTAAACAACGGCTGTTTCTAAAAGTTAAAACCACTACTATTCACTGCTCTCTTGTAAAGTTTCTCATGATGGCTGCAGCGCGTGTTGGACTGGGTTTGGTGCAATTTGCAAGCCAGAGCTCCTAACTGTAACTTCCCAGTCTGCTGGATAACCTTGAACAAGTCACATCAGTCCTCTGTACCTCAGTTTCCCAACCTGAGAAGTGAAGTTAATGCTACTTATCTTTCTGAATCCGTGGAAATTAAAAAGTTATGGAAATCATTAATAGCTTATTTCCCAAGCTGTCTTTAACATTGCTACTGGTCCCTCATGAGAAAAAATTTTCAAGAAAAGTAAGGAAATCACCAGTATCTTAGGTTCTGCACAGATGGAACAAAATCCAAGAGTAAGAGACTCTTGGACGTCTTTTGAAAATCCTGAGTTTCTCATTTAAAGAAAAAACAGACAGCTCAGACCCCCCTTCTGACCTCACTGGTGATGACTAATCCCCAAGAGCTCCCCAGCACCCAAACAACACAGGGTTCACTCTGAGCAGACAGAAAATTAGAGGGAGGTCGCTCGGGGATGTACGAGAGAAAAAAATCACGGATATTATGCATTCAACATGTTCCAAAAACAATCAAGATGAAAAATGGCATTTCAACATAGCCAAGAGTTCAAGCACTGTAAAAGCACGATTAAAATGTACACTGCTGCTGCCTCACTGAGGCAAAGCACCAAAGGATACACACCAGTTTTACATCACTGACTTTAATGTCAGCACTGATATATCCTGGCTGTGTTAGGACTATCTCTTTATGACTTCACCTTTACAATCTAAATACGTACACAAAGCGCAGAAGGTTGTTTCAGCGGACTGCACCAAACAACAGCATATGGTAGCGGACACTATGTATTTGCCTGGATAATTGTTCACACAATTATGAATGAATGTGCCGTTGTGAAAACCAAAGCTCTGTACTTCGTATTTATCATTTTAGAGTAAGCCTGAAATGGAAATTATCTGTTCTACAGCACAAATACGTGCTATGAGGCTTAAATACTGCGGTTAACTAAAAGCTGATGGCAGTAGTCTTGTGAACGCACAAAGAAAGGAGGATACGAGCACCATCTTGCAAACACATCCACCAACGTGCACATAACACTGAGAATCAGAAAATAAACCAACAAATTTTCTGTTAGGGAGAAAAGTTTGAGCCAAGCTTTTCAAGGCTGCAAAATATTATTTTCTTTGACGGAAGAAAACACACAAGTGATTTTTAGTCCAATTTCCTTCCAAACTGCAGCCTACACGACCATGCTGGGTGTGCTCACCTGTGTATTCATTACAACACGTTTGTAATGAAATTCCCAACCAGCTTTTTCAGTGGTAGTACTGCCAAAGATGACCGAATTTCTACTTGTTTCCTGAAAGCTGACAGATGGGTAGCGATGCCATCAGAGTCCTGGCTCTGACAAAATCTGCAGTAGTGAGTTCATGATCTGAGAGAAGCCTCCTGGGAGCAAACCCTTATACAAACACCCCAGTGATGGAAAAAGCTTTGCCTGGGGCTCACATCCTCTTAGATAGTGAAAGTCAATCACCCATGAGACAAAAATCCATAGGAAACCAGGCTTCATTAGTCCTGCTGCCACTTGCTTGACAAAATGGCTATTCCAGGACTTTTGGCAAAAATGTGTTGTATTGTTGGTATGTGGAAGTCTGATTTTCTTCCTCTTTCTTACTAAGTACTTCTCTTTAATAAACTATAAATTGTGTGCCTTGCTCACCAAGAACCACAGTCTCACTGGCAAAAATAGAGAAAAATAAAGACCCTATGAGAAGCCCAAATTAGAATTAATCAAATGCTTGTGCAACCAAGTCGTGACAGGACTCAAATGAGTCTAACAAAGAACGAACAGTTTAACTTACCTGCCTTCTTAACCAAGAGGTGAAGCCTGAAAGTTAGCAAGCAGATTTCTAGTAGAGCGTGGAGAAAAAAAAAGTCAAAAATCTGCTCAGAGTTTTCTTTTCAGCAGTATAGCAGTATATTGTCATGCCCCAAATTTCCGCAGTGGTTTTACATGCCAAAGCTCTGAAGCCGGATTTATTATCAGAGAGGCAATTTTGAAAAAACACCCGAGAAGAACAAGTCCATTTGATGTCTGAAACCTGGATTCTTCAAAGTTGAGGCATCTACAGCCATCAGAGATTTTATTTCTAAACATAGGCTGTGTATACACTCTTTTGCTTATTTAGATTTCTTATTCAGCTTGGGAGAGAAGGAAACGTAGTCACAGAAGTCCCTCTGTGTCCTGGAGAACGGCCACTCTTCAAACATTAAGCAAATAACAGAACTGGAAGAGTCGATCTGGGGAGTTCTAAATTTCACACAAACACACAACAAAGAAGTTGAATACCCGGAAAATCTTTTGATATTGTGATTGGACCAGCATTCACCAAAAAGAAAAAAAAAATAGTCCTGGAGACTCTAGCTAGACTTCAGTATTTTGGGATTCCCAGGACTGTCAGGCTGGAAAAGGTTTAGCCGCTTTCTTCCCTGGTGGTCCCTTGGTGTGTGGATTTACGTTTTCAGGGTTGCTTCAGGATGCAGACTAAGACTTTAAAGAAAACACCCCAAATTCACCTCAAACCAAGTGGCCAGCAACCATAAGCCTCGCAGGGCTCTGGCTGCAAAGCCTCAGGAAGCAGGAGGCTGAAGGTGGCTGTGCTCCCAGCGGTGAAACACGAGCGCTGGCGCGGGCAGACGCAGGGCTGTGGCGCGGGAGAGCAGCTGCTGGAGGAATCCTCTCGTGCCCCCGGCCTCTGACAGCGGCGCTTACTCCTTCCTCACCTTCTCATCACGTTTTTGCAAAGAAACTCTGGTTTAGAAAGCACTGCAGTCGCACAGATGTATATTAAACCAAGTTGTTTACATCAGTCCTATGTCAGTACTGTTGTTGGTTAGCAAGAGAAGACAGGAACACACTTCTTGCACTGTAGCCAGATAAAAAAAATTAATGGAGAATTGTATTTTCTTTACCCTTTTTAAGCCCTACTTAAATCATCTCTTTCTTTTATCTACGTCTTTCTCCTCTTTATCCCACTCACTTTCGCCAGTGGACTTTACCCAATCTCTGTCTTTGCACGTAGAAGTTTACTCAGCTTCTACCCTCACTTCCAGTAATAGTGGGGCCACTTCCAGCATATTCCTCTACTATGGGACCTGCTTTCCCTATTTAGCTAAGACTTTTAAAAATCTAATTTTAAGTCCTGTCCACCCAACTTTTATCTGACTGGAGCAACGACAGCAAGCAGAAAGCTGCTGGGCATGACATGGGGAGAAACAGTGATGCTGGGAAGAGGCATGGAACATACAAGCATCCTGCAAAGGAAAGAAAGATGCTTATTTTTTTTCTTATTTTGCACGCCAGAACTATCCTCTGCCTCACGCAATGCTCTGACCCAGAGGCAGGTTTCTATGCCCTGGGCAGAGCTAACTGGTGTCATTCCAACTAAATGCAACTCCACATTTCATAGAGTGTTTAGAGTAACCTGGGTTTCTACCCTCCCAGATGGTGACCGACACCTAGAGGATATCCAGATATTCCCCTTCAGTGGTAACCGATCATTCATCACATCCTTCTGCAGCTATTCCCCCTTATATTTGATTATTCTCTCCTATTTCGTCTCTAATCGGGTTTCCTTGCCTGCAAATGGTTAATGACCACGGGAGCCATCCCCTGCTAATCTCCATGGCATCCACGCATCATTACTCTCTGGCTGCTAAGTCCCTCAGCTATGTTTCAGGCCATGTGATACTGCATACATTTAAGCTGATTTCAAAGTTTGTGTACGCATGCCACGCTCCTCCGCTGATTTGGTCATTAGGCAAAAATAAAGCAGCTGAATGTTACAAGGTCTGTTAGTGACACAAACAAGGGCTGCAACCAGAATGGAAGTAGCTACATGTGGGCACAAGTTCATTGAGAAGGGAAGTGATCCACAGGAGTCAGGCATCCCGGGAAACATGAGTTAGGGGTAAGTGCTCCAAGGCAGCCATCTGATCCCGCTCATTCCGGGATAGCTGCGGCCTTGAGCCTCTGATTCCCACCCCTCCTGCCCCTTGTATGTCTGTAAATAACATCTCCAACTATGAACCACCCCGCATCTGGCATCGGGCTGCCTATGCCAAGCTGACTACACCCTTCCCCTGGGGTGCGGGGGTCATGAATCATGATAAACACAGCAGTATAGGAATTTCCCACATTATAAAATGATTGTTTACAAGTAATAGCAGTGATTACTCCAAAATCATTTCAGCAAAAAAAAGTCAATTAGATGCACAGACACGATAATTAAGGCTGTAGCCGCTACCAGTTATCTCCTTACCCGCATGCTAAGGTTTCCTTTATTCCTTTGCTGCTTTTGTCTCTCCAAGGAAGCTTAACCCTCTGCAGTTCTACCAGGAGGGGACAAACACCACGTAAACACCCTGCCCCGCAGCACAAACACCACGTAAACACCCTGCCCCGCAGCACAAACTCCAATTCAGCTCCCTCCCTTACTCCTCAGGCAGAAACTAGCCAAGAGAGGGTCTTGTGGGCTATATTCGTTCTGCTTACTAGCTGGAGACTAGTCAGCGCTGGAGACTATCCAAACTACCCGGTCTTGTCGCCCTCCCTTATGCAATCGCTCCCTGCGTGCTCCCGTGGAGAGCAGCCTGCGGCCGGGATGCGGCACTCGTGGGCCCGCACGGCCTCCTGTCTGCACACGGGTGGACAGTAAAAGCAGAAACACCATCTGCAAAGAGGTGAGGAGGCTCCTCCACCCGCACTAGGGAGGTATTTAGGAGTCCCTTTGGATGCATCTTAAAAATACCCAAAGCACAAAAATAACTTGTGCCTGAAGGTCAGTTAAAACGAAACGGTCCAAACGGTGCTGGAAATGCCCAGCGAGCTGCAGCCGGGAGGAGGAGCCGGTGTTTACTTCACGTTACCTTCCCTAGGGCTCAGCCCCTGCTTCTGCCCGGCTCCGGGGACACCACGAAAAGATTTCGGAAGGTCAGACATTGCCGTGCAGGGACCAACCACAACGGGGCACAACAAGGGTCTGCCCAGAGTCCTGCGCCATAACCAGGAGCCCAGAAAACAGAGCTAGAGAAAACAGGAGCAGCAACTTCCTCTGCCCTTCGGCGGCTAGAAGGCCCCGGCTGCCACTGAGTTTGCAGGCTCCTGCAAAGGCCTGGCTGCCCCACTGGTGCTGGGATCCGTGCGTGGAATATAGGGCATGTGGGACTCCAGGCACGTGTGAATTTCGGATTTCTATTTCCTCCTACAAATTAAATCCTGTTACATTTCTCTAAAGATATTCTGGGTAATAGCATTAGTGCTGTGCAGCTGCGAGTGGATTCTTAGACTTCATATAGAAGTTCCATCTGCTATGTTACCATCTGGGTAACATAGCTAGTATATTCACAAAAAAGTACAGTATATATAAATAACACTGAAGTGGAGATAGGAGCTGACTAGAAGAAAGCAAAAGATTAAAAACCTTTTTCTGTGGGGGGAGAAGGTTCATTAATTTTAGTCATTGCAGCTTATTAGCAAGTTTGATTAGTCTATGGTTCCCATCTTTTTAACCTTTTTAATTTTTTCCTTATTTGCTATTTAGAGACTAAGCACCTTCAAGAATGGCTTAATCCTGCCTTTCACGTTTCTTGTCAAGGTCCTGGTATCTGCTTGTTCCTCCACCTGTGGCCTATTTGTGCTGCAGGGCAGCGGGCCCCTCGGAGCTGTGAGCCATCCGAGTCGCCGTGGGGACATCGTCCACACCGCCCAGCGCCTCCCAGGTCACCCCCAAAGCCCTTTCCTTTCGCGGGGACTCACCTCACCTCCCTGTACCTGCTCACGGAAGAGTCGCAGAAGCTTGTGCATAAACTGTGAGTGCTCAAATGCTCTTGTTCCTCTGCCTCTTCGGCAGTCCGTGGATGGTGGTTTTCTGGGAGCAAGAGCCGTGTTCTTCAGCAGTGTCAGAGTGACGGCGCCAGGGCACAGGCCAGCCCCTGCCTCGCGCTGAATGAGCCTCTGGCATGGTTGTGCTCTGGGCTCCCCCAGGCACCGCTGGGGCATCAGCAGGGAGCAGGGACCATTCCCAGGTACAGCAGCTGGCCGAGGCTAGTCTTGTCCAGGGGAGAAGGACATTTGGCAGAGGGCTTCCATGGAGCAGGGAAGAGGGGCAGTTAACAAGGAAGGTTCATGTGCGGGACGGTGACTCAGGGTAGCGCAAGGCAGCGGGGCCGCCCGGCAGCTGCGGAACCTGCCCTGCTCACAGGGGCAGAGCCTCCTCTCGTCCCTTTCCATGGCTCGGGAGGAGGCGGGATGGCCAAGACCCTCCTGCTGTGGGGCCAGTAAGGCTGTTACTCACTCCTGAAAGCCGCTCTTAGGCCAGGGAGGAGCAGGAGCCCGGAGATGGTTGTTCCAGGGCCTTGGAACTGCTGGTAAAAAATAGAAGGGAGAAAGGCAGAAGCAGAAGCAAGAACATTTCTGCCTGTTCTCTGCTGTCAGTGAACCCTGGAGCTGACACAGCTCTCGCGCCAGTGCCTGGAACAGCGCTCATCATATTCCCTGGATGTCTCCGACATTAGCACATGGGGCTTTTGCTGCTACTCTGTTATAGGGACAATCAAAAAACAGCAGGGATGAGGGGACTATGTACATGTTCTTATCTAGATTTTGCTTTTAAATGAGGAAAAAACAGAAGAATAATGCAAATCTCTCTTAACTGGGATTCCTACTCAAATCATTCCTACAGCATCCTTTCCGATCCCTGGCAGAAAGCTGAGCTTGGCGATCTTCCCAAAAGCATTTCTTGAATCCTTCCATCTCTTGACTAAAATATAGGCAATATTTAAGAGAGAGGTTCACAAAACAATATTTATACCCTTGCCCTCATTCTGCCACAGTTCAACACCATTTCCAGAGTTGTGCTGAGATCATCGATGGTATCATGTGCAAACAAGACAGTAAATTATAAAGCCACATTAGCATCATTCGCCTTTAAAAGGCACAAAACCACACACATGCACTCACACATACGCAATTTTGCCAAGCAGTAAAGGGCAAAGTTGTTTTTAGACTTCTGTCAATAGATGCACGAATGCTTGAGGATGTTTATATATTTAAAATATCTAATGTTATTTGAAAGTTATCTTCTTAAATCTCTAGTTGTTATTTTTAATTATTATTCCAAATAAGGCCTGAATTATTTATGAAGGCTAAACGTATTCAAGCTTGCAGAAGGGCGTATTTGAGGTCTCATAATATTATACTCAAATCTAAGTTAGATGAGCCACTACTGTCTTGAGCAATGATGCTCAAAAAGCTGCTTGTTATTGTGGGATTCTGGTGGGATTCTGATCCCACTCTAACAAATCTATATATACAGATAATTCCCTCCACTGCATCCAACAAAACTGGTAAAGCAGTCGAGCTCACAGGCAGAGCAAGTGTGAGAGCTGGGGGCTACTGCAGGAGCCCCTGTTCAGGGAGCATTCTTTATGCTAACCGTGCTGAAGAGGGTAGAAAGACCATTTCAGTGGGTTTCTCAGGGGAAGTTCATGGCCTCTGTATTTGACAGATCAGAATAACACTGCTGCTCCATTCCTGAGGTGCTGATGCAATATTTTCACTAGAGCTCTGGCAGAGAAATTCCAAAGGAAAAAACCTAGATTAAATTTCAGTGACGATAAATCAAATCCCAAATGCTTAAAACAAAGAACTCAAACAATTGCTTTTCTGCATAGCCCCAACCTAGCCATCCCATAATATAAAAGCCATTTGTTTTCACTGATGCAGAGCCTTGTTGTAGAAATGTCATTACAGCAAGAAGCACCGCCAGGGAGGATATCAAGTTTTCTTTTGGATTTATGTCTTGGAAGGCAAACATATCTGCAGTGATCCAGAACATGCACAAGTAGCATGAAACAACATATCCTTGTCGCATCCATCGCTGTCACAGCAAGCTGCCTTCCCTGCCTGTCGGGTACTATAACAACCAAGTAGACCCTGATGAAAAACCATCTGCAATGTGCAAAATAGTTTATAATACAACTGTATGAGAAAATATGAGGGGAAAAAAAGGTCTAAACACCCACAGGAATTACGCTATGTATATATTCATGGGATTAATAAACTAATTTGTCATCTCCTTCCAAGGCTCCCTGGCCCCACTCCCTGAGCCTCTATGTGAAGTATCAAAGTGACCACTCAGCTGAAGAGACTGGCAGCAAAACACCCTAGGGTCTAACTGCATTTCATAAATTGCAAATCCTGTCTCAAAAAAAAAAAAAAAAAAAAAAGAAGTAGCATTTGCAGAACTAACATCCCAGTTAAACTTTATAAAAATAGTGATTTCTGAATAGAAGTTCTGCAATTTTGCCTCAAACAGAAATTTTGCTGTGGATGGATAAAATACTGTGAGAACTGGTGCTTTGGATGGACATCACCTCAAGCAGCAGGACATCTCAGATTGCTTTATCTGGAAGTGGGAAAAGGGCAACTATGTAACTCTGTAAGCAAAAGTACCGCTTGAGTGTTTCTCTAGGTCTGAAAGTTGCAGTGGTCCATGAGGTCCCTGGTAATGGATAGCAACACATTAAAACACAAAACACTTGGTACAACCTGAAGGACTGAGGTAACGTATAGTAGATACAGGATGCCAAGAGATGAGAATGCACAAAGGATTAAGCTTATGAGACTCAAATCTTTCTCCCTGGAAAAATCCTAATGACATCAGTAGCAATGGTCATGACTAATAGTTTGCTATAAGTTTGCTATAGTTCCAGTCTACTGCTGGGAACTACTGAGAGGCCAAGCTACATCCCATCAAGTAAAGCAGCATGTGGAGGCAACTGTGGCTACCACGCTGCCTGCGACACCTCTGGATCGTGTTTTAATACCAGGCACACTCAGCATTGTTACTGTTTTACTTCATTTTATGGAGGTCACTCCTTTATTATATATGTAGGTTATTTTTTTCCCCATTAATTTATACAGGACTCAATACAAATTCTCTGTCTGGAATTGCTTTTTAAGTGCTTTTAGTGCTTTTTTAAGCGCTTTAAGTCTTTTGCATCTGCTTTGCTCCCATATCAGCTTCCTTGTAGATTGATATAGCAGAAAAAGCCTTTGTGGGGCACAGACCAAATGCAAGACATGCTTCAGCTACAAACAGCTGTGTTCAGCATGGCAATCATTTGGCTTTGTGTTAAAAATTACAATCTTGTTCCAGGTGCTCCTCAAGCTTATGAACCGTTTGCCCGTTTTTCAGACGGAAAGTGCAGAGCGGCTGAGACTGCGCTCACTGTGCCTGGTTTCAGGACTGCGCAGAATTTACAGTCAAGTTACAAGCCTCTAAAAATAGGAGATGGTAGCGTTGACAATGGCAAAACCTGAGCGCTGCACGATGGGCAGCTATAAATACAACACATCAAAAAATCCTAGGGATGGCTGGAGGCTTCCCAAGCAGACAGGATCGCTCCAGACCACATGGGCCGTCAGACGCGCGGCAGAGCGCTGCTGTCTGCACCTGCAGAGCGGCTTGCAGAGCTCCGCTTTACCTCTGCTCTCCGGCTGTGCCCGTCACCTCTGCTCGGCCCGGCGCAGCGCTCTGGCCACGCGGTGGGTTAGTCGCGTTGCCTGTGGCGCAGTCCTTCCCTCGGGGCAGACGCGCGGCTCTCGGCTGGTGTCGGGAGTGGCAGAAGGCCCGTGCTGTCTCCGCACTGCGGCGCTCCCCGCACAGCCCGGGCCGTAGGGCAGGCGCTCCCGGAGCTCCTCGCCCTCACGCACGCAGGCGCCTGCCCTCGGGCTCATGCCCAGCGGGGCTCAGCCAAGACGCAGCCCCTGCACTGAGCAGCTCTCCCACCTCACAGAACGGTTGAGGAAGGGACCTCCAGAGATGCTCTAGTCCAACCCCCTGCTCCAGCAGGGACACCCAGAGCACGGGGCACAGGGTGGCATCCAGGCGGGTTTGAACATCTCCAGAGACGGAGACTCCACAGCCTCTCTGGGCAGCCTGTGCCAGGGCTCTGTCACCCTCACAGGAAAGCAGTTCTTCCTCACACGGAGGTGGAACTTCCTGTGTTTCAACCTGTACCCATTACCCCATGTCCTGTCACTGACCATCACCGAGGAGAGCCTGGCCCCCTCCTCCCTGCATTCACCCCTCAGGTACTTGAACATGGTGATCACATCCCCTCTCCGTCTTCTCTTCTCCAGGCTAAACAGGCCCAGCTCGCGTAGTCTTCCATCATCTCACTACTGACTCCAACCTTTTCCATGTCCCTATGAGCCACTTTCTACGATAATTGCTACCTTAAAGGCTCTCTCCTACCTCAACTACATAGGAGTCTTAAGCCTTAAAGAAAGGATGAAGAGACATTAGGCCTTTTTCTCCCCTCCCCATAAGTACTAGGAATGGACAAAATGGAGTCCCCGTGGAGCAGAAACTCATCAAGAACTACAAAAACTGGGGGTGCTTTTTTCAAAGGGAGAGGTCTCCCAAAATTGGCAGATGGCCCCCTGCAATTGAGAGATTTACGTGGAGTCAGGCAAGCAAACCCAGTGCCAGAGAAGCTGGAGAGGGGAACATGATCACGGTTCACCCCGCTGCAAAATAACCTTTCTGCAAGGAGCATAAATCCCTGGGGAAACAGAACCCCAAAAGTTAAGTAGGATGAGAGTCTCTTTGAAGTGGAAGGAATGACTCTGCTTAAGAGAGAAAGAATCCAGTGTTCACTTAGGGGTGACACAGTGGAAAGCTACTGAATCATAAGGGCTAACTTTAAATACGACTCACAAAAATTAGCTGTTTCACTTCAGAAGTGATGTCAGTAATGGGCTAACTCGCAGATGCCAAGGCTTTCATGCTGCTAATCCGGGTTTTCCGTTGCATGACTCTTGGCTGGTATTTGTTTGCCTAGATTGTTAAATTGGTTTTTGGCCAAGGGCTATTGTAGTTGACTCATGGAAGTTTAAAATAAAAAGAGAAAAAAAGAGAGAGAGAAAAAGAAAGGGATGTGTGACATCACTGGTGATTAAAAGGTTCTTGGTGTGTTCAGAGAAAATATTCAGGTCAGAGTAAACTGGAAAGAGAAAAAAGAACTTTCATACTTAGATCAACTTGGAAAACAGTTCCAGACAGAAAGCAGAGTTAATTATCACCAATTTTTCAACCCAAACCACCCTGTTCTTACTGGGAGCCAAGTTAGGTTAAGATCAATATTAGTCAGCGTTTTAGATTTGCAATAGGTCTTTCATTTACCCCAGTATGGCAAGGCAGTGACTCATACTTGTCAATACCCAGCATCTGTGTCTTGCTTAGGAAGGCCAGGCTGAATCCACACTTTCAGTTTTCTGGCCTTAACAAGGACACCAGAGGTTTGAAAGAGCCAAGGGGAGGCAAGGCAGCCGAGGGGACGCAATTTTGCTACTACATTCAGCATATAAAGGATTTACTTTTCTATTAATGTAGCTCGGGGATTAGTAAAATGTTTGTCTAATAATGCAGCTACTGTATTAGAGCGCATGCCTGAATAAGCTACTTGTCAATTGAGACGACTATTTATAAGTACTTTATAAGTACTGAATGGTGCAAATGCTATCTGTATTGCTGTATGACAGTGGCGTTTGCACAATAGCAGGTATTTTATTGTCATTTACACTGTAAAGCTTGTCAGCTTTATTTCTAACCCTTATCATATAATACGTACAGAACGGAGTATACTACATCTGGCCTAAGTTGCTTACACCTACCCCACTCCACCAGATGTTACTGGCTCAGGAGTTCTCAGTAGGGGACAGGCATACTTTTATATGCACTTCTGTGCATAAAACATCTTAAAAAGGCAAATTCAATCACTTAAGTAACTGCTATACATGTCTGTACTAATTCAAGGTAACTATCAAAATTTTAAGATTAAACATTGAGGTGAAACTCCTTTAAAGGTTTCTTCAACTGTACCGCTAAAACAACCAGTCACTTTGACTATCAATCCTGTAGTCCACACTTGGAGACTTTAGTGGGCGGTATGCTGGAAATGCATGGAAGAGAGTGCTCCGACATGTTCCGGTCTCTGCACTGCCCACTACTTTTGTGGGCTTTACCTGCCTGTAAAGGTCTCTCATAACTTCAGTATTAAAAATTCACTTCTATGACACACACGTTTGATACATTTAGGGTACACGCTACATACACGTCTACATGCAAAATTATAAATACATGGTGAAAACTTTCTCCTGTTTCGAATAAGATTTTCCTACTATGTTTTAGTTTATTTTAAATTTCAGAGAACCCAAATTGTAACAATCAGCTGTTGTCTTTTTCCTGTTTCATATGCACTTCTGGTACAGAGCTCCACATAAACACAGATGAAATGAAGCACTTGTATATAATTTTAATTGGCATTAGCCTGAAAATAGCAAGTCTTTTTTTTGGCTTCCTCTTATCCCCCAAAATACATTACACCCATCTGTACTGTCATTCATACATCCACTGATGTTGAGACAGAAATACCAAATGGAAATGCTAAGCCAAAATAATTTCAGAGTGACCTTATACCTTGCTGGGCAGAATGTCTCCAAAATTAATCATTTTTTTTCCCTCTGACTTATTTTAAAAATAATTAAGAGGTGCTGTTTTAGCCAATGTACATACCTACTCTTAATCTAAACCTGTAACTGTATCCTTTGTATTTGCATACAAGCCATAAAGCTTTTTTTAGGTCCAAGGACTCTTTCCAAGTTTCATTTCATGCCAGTCCTTGCGCGCGGGATGAAAGCTCCCTGTCTCTCTGGGCGAACCAGCCAGCGCAGCAGCAAGAACCCCGAGGATGACGGGACACGGAATGGAACATTTACGGAGCGTTTACCAGTGTTGGTCTGGGATGTGCTGCCTGCCTCGTCACGGCCTCCCCAGCCCTGCCTCGTGAGCGGAGGGGAATGTCCCAGCCGCAGACACCCGCTCAGCACCGCTCCCGGCTGCGCACACCCAGCTCTCCTGCTGAATCCCGAGATGCTTCCCGGGCTCTACCCACCTGTGACTGAAACCACAGTGTGGGCTGAACCAGATTAGGTTGGAAGACACTCACTGTATCCTCTTAGACCTTGCAAGTAAATTCTCCTTCATACTTCATTTTTTCCTTCAAACTTTATTGGCTTCACATCCTTTGCCAAAAACCTTGAGACAATTGCTTAGCTGGTCTGGGCACACTAAAGCTATAAAATTCAAGACTCATCTGTTTTATCTCTACTGTCACACCAAATTATTAGTAACAGCAAAAAGATGATCAAACAGGTAATCTCTAATGAAACTAAAGGTTAGCACTTTTGCTAAGGCCACAAGGATACCTGAGTTCCCAGGGAAGTTGGCCAAGAGAAAAGCATCCCCACGTTAGAAGACAGATGCTCCCCTTCAATACTGGTCTGGACAGTTTTCAATCTCAGAAATATTCCTTCCTCTTCCCATTCTGGCAAGCTTTTATTGATTTATTTATTTTAAGTGTGAAAGATAGCTAAGGTTTTTTTAGTAGTATTGTCTTTTTGAGAGTTATGAGCTCTCCAGGAGCTACGCTGAAACGGTGCTGCTGGCATGAGCACAGAAAATGAATATCATTCCAAACTGAGGCGGCTTTTGTTTCGGTAACATGTCAGAAGGCCTCTGTGATAAGCTCGTCAAAGCAGCCTACCCCTGTACCTGAACAAGATCAAAATGTCACTAGGACAAGAGAGAGCAAAAACAGTCCAGGGTCAGAGATTTATATCAGGTATCAGGCTCATGGATGTAGTCGTCGAGATCTGCAGGGATGAAGAAAAGCCAATCCCTCCTGCATGGCAATCCACCTCCTGCCTCTCCATCCTCTGCCCCATGTTTATTGTCTCTACATTTTAAATAATGCATATTTATGTATTTTTTTAAAGCTCCTGCAGACATCTTACCTCTATTAAATTAATTATTACAGGAAAATTGTTGTACTACTGTAACACTTACAGCTTTGCTCCTCAGGAACTATGGATATCATCAGTGAATAGCAGGGCTTAACTATACCCTGTGAAAGAAAAAGCTGTTTATATTCCACACATCCTCCAAGAAGGGAAGGCGCATACGAGAAAAAAACCTCTGCTGAGAAAATTTGCAAAGGACCAAAGGGGAGCATAGTTAGAGAGAGGAATAACTTTTTAATATGACCACCTTAGAAACAAAAGATTATTAAAAAAAAATAAGGCAGAAGGAAATTAAGTTCTTCCCCCAAGCTTTTCTAATTTTCCTTGATATTAATTTCCTATTTTTTAATTTTTTTACAGTTATGTAGGCTTTTCACCACACACACATGAGCAAAGTGGGAACATTTCCAACAAATTCACTCTGTATAAACTTTAATGCCTCCTCCTTTTCTGGACGATTTCAATGAGTAAGTGTTTTGCAGTCAGTTCTCCTTCACTAACAGGTTTATCCTTTGTTAAGATAATAATTTTAGTGGTAACTTCTTGTTTAAATACTGCCAGGAAATAATTTATTTTCCATTCTAAAAAGCTTTACAAGGATACCTTAACATGCCAAAATGTCTCCCTTCTTCATAGTAAAACACATTTACCTTTTGCTTCAAACCCAATTAAGTAATTCTTTTTGGTTTCCCTTTGCTTTCTGATTCTCTCTGAGGACAACACTCTTGCCATATAGAAACTATATAGTTTTAATGGCTATACCATCTCTGGTGTGTATATGTAGAATAGAGATAACTACATTTTTGGAGACTGCATCATGCCTATATGGGAGAAAGAGCCAAAGCATGATGTGTGAGCAAACTACTTTGCATAGGCTTCTGGAAAAATATCTATTTTAAGAAAAAATGAACAAAAGATACTTGAAAAATAAACCATGCAATGTAATCTAGATGAAAACAAGCTCTTCAATATGGTCAAATACAAGTATTGCAGAATGTGTCAGTTTTAGTGCTGCCTCAGTGGAGATAAAAGCCCATGCCTGTAAAAGCCCTAAATGAGCTCTGCTCTACTGCACATGGGGCCCAAGTTATACATATTTTTGAGTAAAATATTGCTGCAAACAATATCTCCAAACACCTGGCCACTTCAATCGCTCTTCTTGAAAAAAAGCCAAAGAAGACAACTCCAAAATGTCCCTCTTGGCACCCACTCACGCTACCCCCTAAGCGATGAAGACCAAATTACCAAGGAGCCACAGCCTCAGGCGAGGCCAGGACCACCAGGACCTCACCACAGCCTCCTGCCACTCACCTGCCAGTCTCACAGGGCCTCTGATTGGTCAGGGACAGCCAGACGTGCCCTCTGATTGGCCACACAGCTCACTGGGCAGGCAGGGACAGCACAGGCTGATTGGCCGATGCCCCAGAGAAGACAGAGCTCTGGCCTCCTGCCAGAGGTGGCCTCCTCTCCTCTGCCAGGCTTGGGGCTCCTCCCGCTCCCCTGCTCCCACCACCCAGCAGCAGCCACGTGACGCTCTCAGGTGGAACTAACCCTCAGCAACCGCCTCACGTGTGTGATGAGCTCCATCCCAGCAAATCTGGGCCCCAGGAAGCTGACACACAACTGTACCATGGCAAGAGTAGATAAGAACCAAGAAAAAAAAAAAAAAAAAAAAAAAAAAAAAAAAAAAAAAAAAAAAAAAAAGCAGACTAAAACCTGAGGAAAGTTGACCACGAGAACAGCATTGTACAAAAAATGTTTATTGAGCGCATTGCTGCACTGGAATTGTTACCATTTCATCAGCAAACCTGCAGCAAATGAAACACATCATTATGGTCTTCCTCCCATGAAATCTGGTCTGCATTTCAGCACTGATTTCTCCGTTGGTTGCTCAGTTCCTGAAGCTCAGCAATCAAGTTGTCCATAGT
Source organism: Crypturellus tataupa (assembly GCA_034781795.1). Lineage (NCBI taxonomy): Eukaryota > Metazoa > Chordata > Aves > Tinamiformes > Tinamidae > Crypturellus > Crypturellus tataupa. Next base: position 2,071,536 of record JAWLRI010001063.1, read on the forward strand.
TGTCACTTCATCAGCTATCTCACTGGAAACCTCACCACTTGCTATATCTACAAAAAGTTGCTGTGTAACAAAAACAAACACATTTTAAACAATACTTACAATTCCTATGTTTCAGTAGAGACAGAATTCAAGAACTCCCAAAGCTTTCGTATCAGCATCCTTCATGTTATTTTTGACATGCATGACAATTTCTGTCCTTAAAACGACCATTCTCTGGGTTAGTTACAGGTGCTGCTGTGAATGTGCCACATACTTGAGGCTCTTTTGTCAAAAAGAACTAAGTGATCTCACGTAAGCGGGGCTTCTGCTCTGACCTGACTGCGTACTCCCACTTCTGTTCCCATTAGAAGCAAAGGACTTTACCCTGAAACTCAAACAACATCTGACTGTCACTGCAGTTTATGAACCCACCTGCTAATGACATAGCAGTTGAGTTTTAGTGGCTCTGAATTCCTACTGTCTTATCATACTGTGCCATTTTCTCCAAAACCTCAAACAAACGTGTTTGAACTTTTGATGTCGAGATGTGTGTGGGTGGAGAAATGCATCTGCATGTAATTAACTCCGGTACAAGAAAACTAAACACTACAAAGAGATAAAAATAACTTGTACTTAAAGACATTAAGAAAACCACAAAAGAGCTAACTCATGAGCAACTGTCATCTTAACATACTGGCGGGGGAACTAAGGAAGAGGAAGAATAAATGACTTGTCTAAAGTCTGAGATATGCAGGTGTGACCAAAACTTTCCTACCAAATTGTTACTTTGGCCATGCCACACGAAAACATATTATTTTTGGAGGGCCAGAATCTGTCTTTTGACTCAGGTAATAGCTAGGCTGTGCATGGTGCCACTCCACATAAATTTGAGGGAGGGCATGGAGGAGAGGGGAAATCCAGACATATGTTTCCCTTTTATTATCTAAACAGAGAGCAATTCATACTTCATTTGACACAAATGAAAAGCCTACGTTTAGAGATGAAAACTAACCCAGAAGAAAAAAGTTGCTCTGGAGTACATCTGTCTTCACTATATCATCAAACATAATGGCACAATACAGATACGTATGTAAACAAAAATGTACTTAAAAGGCCTTAAAAAGATCTTCTGTGTGTTTCACAACAGGGTTGTCACTGAACAAAGAAACATCTTTCACCAAAATAGGAACACGTTCCTTCAGCAAGTACGAAGTCTTTTCTGACTGTCTGCCCAACAAACTCACACTGGGAATATGACAGAAAAATTTGGTTCTTTCTGGCTAAGACAGCTAAATAAATCAGGATGATATAATTATTTGTTCATTATTTTTTTTTCTCCACACAGTTAAAGAGATCGCTTCAGCTGGATGCAGACTGGGCAAGTTTCATGCACCGTCACTCTTTGGGCTTGTGACTTTTTCCCCTCCATAGTATCCACTAGATCCCAGGAAAGCCTGAGGAACAACACTGTTTCCCTTGTACTGGTTTATTCCCATTGCATATCCTGCCTAGGAAGTTTTGGAATTTTACCTTTACTTTCACTGTACCTTTATTCCTCCTGCAATCTTTACTCCTGAGTCTGCTCTTACCACTTAGGTACTTTTCCTTTTGTTAAAAGGATAAAAAATACAACTACTAATATTGACTCATAGGCAGCAACAAGAGTCAAGTTTGAACGGACAAATACACAGCATCTTATAGGAGATGACTGAGCATTTTAAAGTAAAGGCATACATCATCAAAAATCAACATGATTTCCAATTAAAGAGATAAGCATATTAAGACAGCATATTGGAAGGTATGAAAAAAATAAATTAGGTCACTAAATAGCTTTCTCTCTAACATGTTACTTTTCTCAAAAATGCTATAAAACTTAGAGACACTATTATCTGCCAAAAAATAATTTACTTAATGCCTTCAAGAGTAAATAGTACATTTTCCTAGACTCACTTTTTCTTAGTATTTCAGTGACTACACTATCCAGCATAATTTAAACCACCTGCACTTACGTTTTATAACATTTATGCCAAGTAGTCCTACCTTCTGTACTGACATACTCAGCCTGCAGACTGTTTTTAAACCATTTTGTGAGTCACAACAGAACACACAAGTTGTAATTCTTCCCATCATTCCTAAGAGTTAGGTATGTCAGTATCAAGCAGAGTTGGTTATGGAGCCAGCTTGGGTCTGCTTAAGCAACTTTCCTATGCCCTTCTCCTAAAAATTATAGGACTAAAGGGGAGTGAGCCAAGTTTAGCACACTGATGATGGATCAACACATTGTAACACAAGCACACATGTTATAAAACTTAGGCTCTGTAATTCACATTTACCAAACCCCACACACAGCACAGGAAGAATACTTCTTAAAAATATTAGGCATATTTTGAACACAAATGAATTCCAGATCAGTCCTCAGTTGAACAATGACTTGATCTCGTGTTGTAAGGTAAAGCATAAAAACAGGATAATAATGTTGCAGGAATAGCCTTGTGCTGTATTGGGTGCTGTATTGTTTTGCATGCATAGGCAGACTAGAAATCTGAAAACCAAACATGTAATTCCATGAGAATTCCTAAAAATATCTGAATCAGTAGGCTATCCATGAAAACCTTACTAAAAAGGGGCTTGCTGTTTTAATAAGTAACTCCATTTATAAATCAATCTAAAGCAATGCAAAATAGCCCTAGCAGACTTTGTCCTTTTTGCAGGTTGATATCCACTGCTCTTCAGACTACCCCTGCTATCCTTATGATTACTCACACAAGGAAAAAATATTTGAAATGACTGATTTCTTCTAAACATTTGAGTCTGTTTGCCTTACAATAAGTAAAATTCTCAGTAAAAGTCAGTTTCAAAATCTTAGGCTGATAATTTTAGTTCAGTCCAAGCCTGGGAACAAACAGGAAAATAAACCTCCTTAAAACTGGAATTTTAAATAGTGCAGAGATGAACATCTCCCTGATGATGCAATGGGATAGGTTAATGTTATTCGATCTATAAATGACTTAAACCAAAGAAATGGGTTCTGGCAACAGAATAGAAATATTTCTCTCAAACATTCCTACCTTTGCTTTGGATGACAAGCCACGTAAGTTGAGCCGAGCTGAAGAAAGTATTTGCAAAGCTTCCTGATGATTAGACTTGTTTTTACTGCACTTTATAGACACTAGAATCCAAACACAGAAGAAAAGGACACCGTAACAGAAAAGCATTACCTTATCATGATTATTTTTTAAACAACATGTAAGTAGAACTCTGGATACCTTCCATGCATAACTTCTGAATGCAAGAGTCCAAAAAAACTTATGAAGAGAATCCTGGTAGTTTTGAGAAGATCACTCTAAAACCAAGCTGAAAGTATCCTTCTTGCAGAGTCATTACCAGAACTAAGTGCTGTCCATCTCCTACCCCTAAAGTATACACACTACTATACTTGAGATGTTGGGATGGTACAGTCAATCAAAACTGTTAGGTGACTTTTAGATGACTTAAACGAACCACTGACTCATTTTTATTTACACTAAAAGATTCATGAACCACTAAGTGCCTTTGTGACCATGGCATCAATCACACACCGTGCACGATGTTTGCTGACTCACAGAACACAAGTTCTGCCCCGCTCCGAGCATATTCTCATATGCACTATTAGAACTATGCTTTATGATAGAGGACTTGGCAAGAATAAATAAAATGGATAAAAATATATGTGTATATATTTTTAAATGAAGCATATTAAATATTCTGTACATTTTCATGAATAATGTATCTTATTTTCAGAACATACCATGCGCAATGTCTATGGCTCCTTTCACCACTTCCTTAAAAGATGAAGTATCTTTCTCCCAGTCGCTTGATTGAATTTCACATTTATGTGCCTTAGTGAGATACTGCAGTGACTGCAAGGAAGAAAATATAATCAGGATGTGTGAAAACAAACTAGAAGCATAATTTGGTTTTAAGTAGCTATGAAATTAATGCTGTATCAAAAAAAAAAAAAAAAGAAATAGATCTTTGCTATGCTAGCTTTTCTGGCAGTCAGAGCAATTTGCTTCTCTGCAAGTGTAGGCACCAGCTGCAACACAGATGTTCTTCACCAATATTGCAACTCAAGTATGACAGGCATATAAAGTAACATGTGTCCAAAGGCAATTCTTATTTTTTAAAATTCTGTCTAGACTGATGGATGTGACCCATGTTTGCCAGGTCATTATAATTAAATGCACATGAAAAAGGAAAAATGCTTGTACTCACACTTCAAACAGTAATTTTGTACCTAACAAATGAATAACTGAATACATCAAAGCTATCTATCTATATATATTTATCTATATATATTTTTTTTATATATATAATTTATATTTTTATATATATGTTAGATGTTATATATACGTTATATGTAGTGTGTGTGTGTATTTATGTGTTTTAGTCAATAATGCATTTCACAGAGTTATTAGGTGCCATACTGCACTGGTTCTCAGCATGGAAGAGGAAAAATAGAGAAGATAAAGGTAAACAATATGGAAAGAAGGTTCTGTTAAGAAAAAAAATAATAAAAAGCAGGAAGGAGAGGGGAAGGTAAAGGAAAATGTTTTTTTTTTTTTTTTCCTCTAGTATAGGAGCAGTAAGAAAAAAAAGACAAAATCTGTCAACTCATCTCTTGAGTCTATTTTTTTTAAACAAAATAGAAGACAAAGAAAAACTGGGCCTGGAAACCAAAATCTAGTGAAGTGTTCCTCATATTAGTACTCCATTAGCTAGAAAAAGAAATAAACAGTACATGAAAAAAAAAAGCTATTATTTAGATTTTCAAGGTTATAAATACAATCTAGGACACAGAGCTAATCCAAAAGGATAAATATATAGAATGCGCATATAAATCTAAAAAGTTATGTCATAAAAACCATAAATTAATTTTATGACCAAGCCACAAACTCCATAAGGGAAAGAAATTCATGATGCAGAAACTAACTATTCCTTTCTAGTTTTATTTTCTTTCTACAGCACCAGAAATACTAAGCATAAGTATATGTGCAAAGCTACAGGACTTGGTTCAATGACAACACTTCAATTCTCTTTTTAGGGAATCGAAGAACAGAAAAGCAAGCTTTTAGTGCCATACACGTACGTATGTACATAAGCACAACAAGGACCTCTGATTCATGGCCAAAGATGCAATAAAACTGTAGGTTATCACCCAAGAAGCATCTCCTCCTCCCTTGCACTGGAGTGTCAATCGTCACCACTCGGGTGGCTGAACCACAGTACATCATAGGGAGGAGTATTAAGTCCAAGCAGACAAAATAATATTTTCATAGTAATTTAGGTTATAACTGGCAGTAGCTCTGGGCAGCCAGGCTAAGAGCTTCCAAGAGAAGGAATGACAGTTTTTACAGCAGCCCGATTTTCATCTGTGAGTGTCTGAGTCAGAGCAACGAATTAGAGGGTTTTGCTGACAGACATCAGGTGAGGGAGGAAAGATTTCAAAGCCTTGCGGGCTGCCTGTTTGCACTTCAGGAACCTGGATCTACCCTGGAAGGAAACAGTTATGAGCTGGGGAGAGTTTAAGGAACAGAAAGGTTTCACAGACTGTTGCCTGAGTATGGATCAGTAGGAAACTTGGAGGTTGGAAAGATTCCTAAGTGGGAAAGCAGTGGAGCGAGCTGAACATAGGAAAGAATGAAGCAGTCAGCAAGGTGGTGAGCCGGATGCACGAGGCTGCAGGGGTTAGTATATGCTAGGGGGAAAAGCAGCCATTGGTGCTACTTTCTCTGTGAACAGATTGACACTAACTGGCAGCCCCTTATTTGACTTGGATTTGATTTATAAGGGACTGGAATGAACTGGAGTTACAGGCCCCAGAGATTCATGGCATCAGATATGGCCAAAGGGCAGAAAAGCAGAGAAAATCCCCTTCCCAATTGCCAGGCATATGAGGCCGTTCTTTCAAAGGAAGTGCTAGAAACAACACTGGCTAAATAGAACTCAATCTGCACTAAATAACGTATTACATTATGTAACAAAAGTCAAACCCTGTGTACCTAAGGACGGACATATGGGAGAACTTTTCCCATCATCTGTTCCACTATATCACCCAACAGTAAATATAACCCTTTCAGAATTCACCTTTGGCAGAGCAAATGTGGGTTGAAAACGGCAATCACACAGCTCAAATTCTTCCACAGATAATTAGATGTCCGACACAGATAGAGTGTGTGGCAGCAAAGCCATTAAATATTCACCTTTTCGACCTTTTTGCTTTACAACATGGTATCAGAAAAACTAATACTGAGTATTAGGTGTACTGAAAACTAATTTTGAGACAGTAAATTCATTTATTCTGGGGCTGTGGACAATTTAGCTCTTTCATGATCTATCGCTGTGGTAGCGCCAGGATACCCCCAAGCACCCCGTAAGTCATTTACAAACATCGTTCCACTTTGCAGGGCAGGCTAGACCAGAGCCATGTTCCATAACCAGCCTGATTAGGAAGCGCAGCTGAAATCCTGTCTACTCCGCAAATTGAAACCATGTTTTTAACCGGGTTAGTGAAAAATACTGTGATGTAACCAGATTCTGGAATGATTACATTTATAGTATAGACTGGGCCTCTGCTGCTTTGCATGTCTGAGTAAGAATTTGCGGATATATTACAGGATATTGCCATGTCTGTATTTCTGCATTCTAAACAGGTCAAATCCTTTTTATTGTTCATCTGTAAAGAAAAATAGAGAAGAAAGGAAGGATGAAAAGGAGGCATAGTGGAGGCCAGCAAAGGCTGAATTTTGCAGAGCAAGAAGAGGACGCTGAGGAGGGGCCAAATAACTACAAGGTTAACCCCACAGGGGGACAATTCATTGGCCCGGCCATCTGCACGGTATGTCTGACACTGAGCGACAAGCAGTCCTCATGTGTCACGTTTCTGCCCTGACCAAAGGCACACCACCCATTAGGAAACACATATAAATGCTGACTTCATATATTTTCAGCTTTAGTGAAGATCTGATAACCCATAAGCATATTTGGAACATGCAAGATTATTTGAATTTTGGAAATTTAACACCAAACACAAAGCTCGTTGCAGTACGCAAACTAAACCCTCTCAATGGAGAGTGTTTATTTTAGAGAAGCAATCATCTCAATTACCTGGGAAGTGATAGGAACCAGAGGGGGAAGTAGCTAAAACACAGACAGGTAAACAGGCACCAACACTTCAAAAATAAAGAATTAATTGACAATGCTGAATCCAAATTAATCTAAATGAGGACAATGCTGACTTACTCAGGGAAGTGTAACTCAGATATTGACTGTCATAATATGCTATTCTCTTTAGTGATTCCAAAGAATAATTTGGGTGGCATATGATGTCACTTGAACACACCATTATAATCCAGGAAGACACATAAAATAAAATCACATGTTTTCATCAGAAACAAAAATTGCTATCAAGTGAACAATAAAGGCTCCCCAATTAGACTGTTGCCTCTTGAAAATGTTCTGAATGGAATCCAAGGCAACGATTATGTGCTGTGATAGACTATTTTCAAATGAAGTACTGATGAGAGGTGTATTAAAAAATTACACAAGCAAAATGATATGAAACATCTTACTCTTGTTACTTAATAAGAGTATTTGTGCCCTGTGGAAACATGAACAGTAGAAGTTAAGCATATACAAACACTGAAGTAAAACATGTTGGAAGAGAAGCATGCATGTCTCGCTACAATGGAGAAGGCTTCTACCACAATCTTGTATTCATAAAACTTAAAACTTCACAACACGTTTACCTTCTCGATGTCTTCACCACGATCACTTTCCCCATTTCCATAAAGTCGAGCGTAAAGTCTCCAGATCTCCCCGTCGTTTGTCACTCGTGAGGTCACTCTGCCCAAGAGCTCTTGCAATTTCCCCTTCAATCCGCTCGCCACCTCTCCAGCCCGATCAGCCATTCCATCCACTACTGCCCTCACCAGAATAGCCAGCACCTTGCAAAGCAGCAGAAAGCAGGGTTTTATTTCAACTCAATATCAGTAAGCAAAGTGACCATCTTGATAACTGCAATATTATTTGCTATTAATGATTCAGTAAAATACAAATGTAAAATCATATGACAAATAAAGAGCTAACAGGGAAATATATTATTAGGGGAATAATTCAACTCATTTAATCCTCACCAAAAAGATTCTATGGTTGGTGAAGGTAAGAACTAAGAAAGAGATGCTGAGTTAGGCTGGCAGGCTATTGTAGAAGAGGCTGCAGAAATATCACAGGAAACTGTGGCAGTGTCATAATGATATTTTTACTTTATAATTGGCTCATAAAATAGCAAGCCAGTAAAAGTCAGTCAGTATAAAGCTGGAACTTGATTACTTTAGGCAATGGAAAACTGTTGTTTACAGGACCCCCTATTTTACTAGCAGAAATTGGAAGATGTGTAGCGCACAAGATGGGAAACTGGGAAGCAACTGAATGCTACTCTGGAAAATTCTGTGTTTGAGGCAGTCATAGTGAATGTCTGATCAAGTCACTTAAATCAAGCTTTTTACAAGTACTCATTCAACGGCCCTTATTTTCTGAGCCAGTGGCTTGAGAGCATGGGGTCTGACCTGCAGAGATGCTGAGCACTTGCAGCTGCTCGTGAACTCAACAGGAGCTGTGCTTTGCATATATGGAATGCCATATAATGCCAGTGTCCCGGGGGAAGATTAAAAAAAAAAAAAAAAAAAAAAAACCAGCCAAGACCACCACAAATCTTCATGTCTTCAAGCTGTCAAACTGGACACTCCGAAATGAAAGAGAGTTTCTTTGTGCCTTAGTTACTTATCAATAAAATAAGAAATAGCAAATATAGTTGCAGTAAGACATAGAAACATATGGTGAATTAGAATAAAATCCTTATCAGTTATGTCTTAAGTGAAAACTACCTGTCCTATGTAGTGCATGAGAAAGGGAGATTGAGGATAAAACAAAATGGTAGTCTCGTGCAGCAAGTGTTCAAGGTAAGTGAAAGTTGTGTAGGCAGCCTCCAGGTTGGTACTTTCTACTTGTGAGTCTGGTTAGAAACCTTATACTCAACTTCAGTGTTTTTGTCCATGTGATATTAATGGTTTCAATTAAACCACTTAAATAGCAATACTAATAACAGAATAATAAAAAGTAATTTCCAAGAAGCCACCACTGTTCTAATAAAAGTAGGACACAGGTGCATCCTCACATGCCAAGATGCATCTTGGTGGCAGAAAATAATGCAAAAGTTATTAAAGTCACAGAATATTACACAAAATAAAAAGATAAAAATCTAGTATTTATTATAAATGATGCTTCTAATTGCTCTAATTCCCATAAAGTTCAGACTTTGCTTATATTTTTATCACAGTCTATCTTCTTTTTCGTAATTCATCATCTAAAGCATTACCATTACAGCAGTTGAAATAAAACCAATGTGAAAACCTGGATTAAATGGTCCATTAGATATTAATGAAACATTATGACTACTTGGCTGTGCCAAGTTGTTAAATAATGAGACTTAAAATTGCATGTGAACCATCAAGAAGTACAAGCAGCCTGAGCTTTCCATGCTTAGAGCATTGCTTTAAGCATTAAGCTTTAATACCTTTTTTTTGAAAAAGGTCAAATTGCTATAAATACTAAACTAATATTAAATCAATTTGCCCAGTACCCCATGCAAACTGTATTTTTTTTCTTTATGTCCCATTTGACCTCTCTTAAGAAGATTTGTGCTCAGTATGTCACGCCATCTGCATTCTTATTCCTCTGCTTTTGTGAACAATATGTGCTTACTAAAATTTAAACAAAACTCACCAAGCTACAATACCTTGGACAAAAACAAGCCAACCCCCTTTTAAAAGTCATGTTCTCAGTTAAATCTAATTCCACAGTTGCTGTTCTCCAAACAGCTTGTTTCATTTAACAATGCAGTTGGCCAAAGTGTTTTTAAAAGCTTCATTAATACTAATCAAGCTTGAGAAAGTTAATGTTCGAAAAGAATCCTCAGATACCAGGTCTAAAATGTCAAATCTGCAATCTGTGTGATCTCCCTTTACCCTTTCCAAATAAAAGCTTATAAAAAAAAAGACAACTGGCAGTGTGAGCTGCTTACAGGAAAGAGGCCACCTGAAGGTCCTACTCTCTTATCCTCCAAGCACTCTGGAACACCCTTGCAACCTTATTGCAGAGCAGGGCCAACAGAACCACTGGGATAAGATATGATGAAAAGCGTAATGGAAAGCCTTAATGATTCTAGAGAATATAAACCTGCAGAGGGAGAACATTTATCCATCCTTTTGGATTCACATTTATTGACAGTGCAGGATAATGATCTGGATTCTGCAAATAATGTAGTAAATAACCTTTTCTACCCACAAAATAACCTTTGTTATTCTTAGAGCCATAACATTACCAGTAAAAAAGATTGCTTGCCTCCAGGAGCATTCATGTGGTGCAAGTTTTGTGATTAGCACTTGGAGAACTCTCTTAGGTATATTTATAGCCTCAGACTAATAATTCAGGGGCTAACCTGACACGACACCAGTTAAGACTTTCTCCTCCAGTCCTTTATGTGAACCATGACTGATCTATTAGCTGAAACTCTAAGCTGTGACTATCCAAACTTGCCAGTCACTACACATAATTCAATGAGCCTTCTCCCTTCATTGCACAACATCTGTATTAATAGTTTTTAAAGTACATTTCTCAGAAGTTCACAATAAAAAGAAGATGGAAATCTGAAAAATTTTAAGAACTTGTAACAAAGGAAGAGGAGAAAGCAAGCTCAAAATATTTAAAGAGACTACTAGGAAATTAGGAAGCCCTTCCTTAGTTGCAATATTGCAATTTTTTTTGTTATACATGATCTATGATAGAATAAGTTAGCCAATTACTTCCAAAAATGTTTTCATTTTGCTCCAACCACCAAATAGTCAGAACAGACAAGAAAAAGAGTCAACATTAAAATGAAGGAGTACATACTTGCATGGACCACTTAACATTTAAATCATGTCACATTATTTAAATGCACAGCTATTTATTTTATATATGAAAATAACTGAAATATTTTCCTTTTTTAATGATGTCTACAGAATCTTTAAATGCATATATTCAGCCTCACGATGTCTTGATCTCAGAACTTCTGCCACAAAGATGACATCACTAAATAACTAGAATAGCTCGGAAGCAGTTTCCCAAAACTGTATTCTGTGCTCTAAAGTCTAGAATAGAGAGAAAAAAAAAAACCCAGCAGCGACCTAACAGAAATCACAGATGAAGATATGAATACCTTAATGATTATTTAAAAATATGATTGGATACTACACTGAAATAAATATCTCATGTAATGACATAAACCATGGACATTGCAAATCACTTGCACACTGTGACTTTGATGCATGCAGTCTCCCAAGGGTTATCTTGTAATATTTATTATGTTACAAGTGATTGGTATATGAAGTTCCTAAGCTAATTTTCACACAGAACTGGAATCAGTGATTCAGCCAATTTCTTCTGGTGTTATGCACAACTATTCTTCTGGATTTTAAAATTTTTCAGTCTCTCTCGCCACTACGGCATCAAGCTACATTGTAGTCCATAAATGAAAACCTGGATGACCATAGTCACTAAACATAACCTGAAGGAAGATCATATAAAACTCTGTGGAAAAAGAGAGGTATATTTTTGCTTACTCATGATGATACTTAGTTAAATTAGACTTACACAAGAGAGTCACAGAGTATCTCCATTTAAAACAGGTCAACTGGCAAACAGGAGAAGCTGAGAAATTAATTCTGCTGAGCTTTGTAAAGAATCTCATCAGAAGCCTCATTTTTAATGAGGCTCTAAGTTTGGTTCCTGGCCAACTAGAAAAATGTTTCCATTGAGCAAATGGTATCAGAAGTTACAATGAAACTGATAGAACACTTTACATGCAATTAAAAAACTTAAAATACATATCTATACTTCTGTGTAAAATTGATAAGGTATTCTTAAAAGCTATGTAGGAACAAGACAGAGAGAGAATTATACAACAAAAAAAAACAGCTGAAACAATATCCCCAAACTTTTAACTTGACAACTCTTTCAGTTACCCTGTTTAGATCAGGATCTGGATATCTCAGCTGAAGCTGTTCAAGTAGCTTCTCTGGATATTAGTCACAGCTAAACTTATAAACACAGAATTAACTAAACTACAGTAGAAGATGAGCAAAATATCTCCTTTATTTTTCTTTGTGCCAGATTATTTAGAATCAGTATTTTCACTTTAATGCATTCAGCCCATGAAACATAAGTCACTTTCAAAGATTCATTTGTGTAGTTCAGACACATGGGGAAGATCTTTCATTGAAACTAAAAGACACAATATATTTATTATTTCTAAAACTGAGATATGCAGGAGCATTGTGGAAAGATGGGTGATGCATTGTGCTTTATTTAAGAAAAGATCTTAAGACAGTAAGATATTTATTCTTCTGTAAAGTATGGGGCAATCTGAGTGCAAGGTTTTGTTTTTTGTTCACTTAAAATATGTTCAATTTTCAGAAGTTAAAAGCTTGCTGACTTAGCTTTCATTGGTACGTGCATTACGATTACTGATCACCTTACCAACAGAAATCTCTGTCTTGTAAGAAAAAATAATGAATCTATAAACTAAGCTAAAGTGAAAACTTTCCCACCTGTGTATCCTTGTACTTGTCTTTCAAGTCCATGAGCCGGTGATAAGCTTTAATTGATTCTGAAAACTCTCCAATATCTGTACTGGTGAGAAGGTAGTTCTCCCAAATTTGCCAGTGCTCGTAGTTGCACTTGAGAGCTTCTTGCAGGGTTCGGAATGCTTTGTTTCTAAACAACAACAATAAAAGAGCAGAATGAAAATGATGATTCTATACAAATATATTAAAATCAGTTGGGATTGCATTAGTTAAAAAGCTATTTCAAAAAGCTGTTTAGAAAATAGTTCTATTTAAAATTATAATTCGCAATTCACCATACTGATACTTTCTTCTCTCTTGGCAATTACTTTCTAGGTACTCACTAATCAGTATGCTCTGTTATGGTGGATTCCAGGAAATATCTGTATTAGCTCTCATAACCATATTTTGTCAAAATAATATAATAAAGTAAACAAAGGTCGATTATATTTGTGCCTTCTGTATTGGTGTCTTCTGGAGCTTTCCTGGTCGCAAATAGAATTAGGATCCTTCACCAATGCTGCTGCCCAGTGAACCATCACACAGGGCCAGGAGGGGGTTTTATGGAAAAAAAAAAAAAAAGGCAGGCAGCATCTCTAAAGTTGCTGTAAAATTACTGACTACCTTCCTTATGTATCCAGATGGATCCACAGTAGGCATTCCCCATGCCCCTTCCCAAGGAGAACGGACAGTTTGGCCAAATGACATGTATGACCTGAAAGCAGCTGACATACAGTTCACAGAGTAACAACCTCCTGCCAGACATGCAAGAACCACTGCCAGAAAGGGCGCAGAAGGAGCAAGAGATCTTAATGCAATCTTAAATTTAAGTTGGCAAATTATAGCCGTTCAAAGCTTTAAACATGCTGCCAAAAGTTAAAAGCCCTGCTAGAAATACAGAATGATATGGTTCTTAGGTCTTTAAGAACCTAAAGCTTATTCTCAGCTGGATAAGTCATGAAGTTTAGGAAAAAGCACAAAAGAATCAATTCATTTAAATGAAAGCCTGAAACAGAGCTTTTGCTGCGAGTAAAAATCTTTTGAGGAGATGTATGATAAGAAATCTCTTCTTAAGAAAGACAATATATAATATAATAAAGATGGCTAACTAAAATTTGCAGCTTGCTTGAGCTCTATTGCCTGAGTAAAAGTCCTTAAATGTGCTATCTCCAAAAAAAGAAAAAAAAAGAAAAAAGAAAAGAAAATAGGGCTAGTTGAGCTTCAAAAAGGAGACTACAAGAGTACAAAAAGCTCAGGCAGGAAAAGAGAATATCTAACTTTTGGGTCAGTCCATTAAAAGCTTAGAAATGGCTGTGTCATGAACGTTAAGTGCCAATCTAAGCCCAGAGTATAAAGAGAGTTACTGAGCACCTGAATAGAGCAGAGTGAGAAAATAAAACTATTGAAAGAAAACAGGTCACTTGGAATAGCTAAGGCAGAAGGGCGCACAGGCAGATTTTCCCATGTTCACTCCACTTTCCTCTCCCTCTCGTATACATGCTCACGCTTGCTGCTGCTGGGTCAATCTAGCAAATGGCACTTGGGTCTTCTCCACTGTTTTAGTCCCAGATTACATTAGAAAAGAAGGAGAGTCTCGCTTCTTCCTCTATAGATTTTGCTACAAGGAAAGCTGGGATCTTCCAGTTTTGTAATAGGTTGGAAGATACTTTGGCTGATGGACACAATTTAATCACCTAGAGCAACTGCTACTAAAACTGCTTCAGCATTAGACCATAACAGGCCTCCCCCATCTTCTCACAGAACTTAATAAGTTATCAGGATGCAGGATGCTGATCAGACAGGGCCAGGAAAAGAAAACAAAATACCAAGAGTATATAAAGACATTTTCTCAAACCTGTGCTATGCTAATAAAACAGTAACTCAATTAATGATGGAATATCCTTAACCAATAACTAACCAAACAGGACACCCTAGGCAATACCAGTGTGTCATGGTGCCTTCGTAGTCAGCATCTTCCACTCAAATGACAGAGAGGGCAGCCTCACTTTGTTCTGAGCAACAGAAGATCCCCTGAATTTCAAAGCTCTCCTAACCTTAGATCAAACTGAACAGCAGAGTCTGGTTTTATGGCAATTATTTTTTCTTGAGTAACTTCAAAATACATAACTTGTTAATGGTTGAAAAACAAACTCCCAAAACAACAAAGGCCCTTTCACCTGGGCATCAGCAAGTTGTACCCACTTTTCAAAGAGTATATAAAAAGGATTTTATATTTGTAATAATATATATACCCCAATATATAATCCAAGCTGTGAGAAAGAATGAAGGGATGGGAATTAGGATAAATAGGCTAACTGCATTATGAAAACAAAACTCAGTATCAGAAAAAGGAAATACAAATAATTTATTTTGAAAATGGTACTTTCCAATCATTTTCAGTACTTACTTCTGTTTTAATCTAATATATGCAGTTGATAAATTGTTCCAGGCCTCAGCATTCTGTAATGGAAAAGGAGAAACACCACCCAAAAATATTTACTTATACTATCACTTATTAAAAAAAGAAAGTAAATGAAACTACTATGAATTATTTAATCCATTTTGCTAATCACTGAAAAAAACACATTTCACATAAAATAAATTTATTACAATATAGTCAAAATATTGCATTAAAATAGAAAATACTGAATTCAAATATGAGTAAATATTAATGATTAAAGCAATAATCAGAAATACAAACAGTTAACTCCCTCCTCTTTGGAATAAGTTACACCACCTCTTGCCTTCAGTTTCAGTTAAACAGACATCCTTTTCTGGATCTAACTGGAATGGCTGGAGATGCTAGTGCTTCCAGTAGCTCATCATTACCAGCTCACCAGTTCCTTACCCACACTTTGGTTAGCAACACGAACAGGGTCAGTGCCAATCGCATTTATCAATTGCTACTATAATCAAAAGGGATTAGAGTACCTCACACTGCTGCAAATTTGAAGTCATACCACTCAAGTCAGCAATCTGGCAACTAATATAAATTTAAGAACAGAACCTGGGTACATCATTTTCACTTCAAAACCTTCATTTTCAGTGAAATACTCTCTTGTGCTGAAGACTACTCTCAGACTTAACAGAGCATTTAAATCAGGTTTGGAAACATTTTTTGAGGTTTAATTCATGAAAAGAGTCAGAGCACTGTTGCAGATTGTTGTACAGGGACATGCTTCATCTCAGCCAGGAGCCACCTCAGCACCCTATACTGGTATAATAAATGCTACTTAACTGACTGAGAAGTTAGTTTGCTCAAAAGACTAAGCAGTTTAGCATAGTGTTTCATCTGTCCCTTCATCTCTGCTGACAGTCTGCTCATTCCCCTTTCTCTCTGTTGTAACCATGTATGTAACTATAAAGAACTTGTGTGCTAAAACAGATTTTAACATTCGCACATAGTAACACTTGGACAAAGTTAAGTATTGGGCAAGTATTTTTATGATGTCTCATGAGGAAAATATATCCTTTATGCAAAAGTTTAATTTATTCAAAAGGTTAAAGTTTAAACTTTTTTTTAGTATTGCTTTGTTTGTTTATAATGGAAACATCCTTGCTGCTTTTAGATAAGCAATCTCAATCTCTTGCTGAAATGTACATACATCTGGTTCCAGTGTCACACAGCGCTGAAATGCTTTGGCAGCACCTTCGTAGCCTTCCAGAGCGATATATGCACAACCCAAGGAAAACCACACACCTAGCTGGAGAGAAAAAAGAATGATATATTTGTGTGTATATATAGATATACATATACATATACTTCAGCAAAAAACACATCATTTAGCCTAGATGCTTAAATGCACCATAATCTTGCTGATTCCGTCTGATTTTCAGCTAGAGTGATAGTACTGCATTGTTGTTAGTAGTTTGAACACAAGAGTATATGAAAACCTTCAGTCAAAGTATTTAAAGAAAACAGATAAACAAAACTGATAATATGAGAACTACTGCACCATATGTGGAGTGCATCCAGTGCATCTTTATTTAGAAAAGTGACTGATACTAAGAAGTTTGCATATTTTACTTTAACTTGCAAACAAAATCCACATTCACTCCATAGCATTGCTAGTGGGTCAAATGGCATATGCTAGAAAATATACTTCAGGTCAGTCATATTCATAACAAACGTTTCAGATGACTGAGCAATTCAAAATTACTGCTCTTTCAGTTTAATCAAATACTGATCTTTAGCTTACAATGCTATATTTAGAACAGAAATGTACTCAAATGGTGCTTTACTTAAAGCCCAGAATTGCACCAGTTCAATAAAACTTTTGCTGCCAAGGTTGTAGAGATTTTGGCACCTAAGTAGTTAGCGGGGTTGTATAAATGTTGAGAAGAGCAGAGGGAAGGGAAGGCTCTCAACTGCTTTTTCACCTCTGAACAATACTTAATATGATTTTATACTAGGATAATAAAAGAATGAATTCTTCATTTTCTTCTACAGAAAACCGTGGCTGTAAGAATTACCTCATGCTTATGAATTATATCCAACCGGAAAAGTAGTTTAGTTTAATCTGTCTTCTGAAGTAATAAACTATCAAATAAACAATAGCTGACCCTGAAAGTATTATCAGTTGCCAGAACTGCCCCTTCCCTGAGACTAAGAAGTTATTCATATCACTTTAACCATGAGTTTCTGACATAAAAATCTATTCTGGGTCACATTAAAATTATGCTTTGGAAAAGAATCGCTGTAACCATAAATGCTACAGCTTAACTATGCAATTGAGTTACATATTCTGAAAAGTTACGCTAAACATTAAAAAAGTTAAATAATATTACAGATATGTATTGGATTACTAAAGGGACCATTTAGGAGAAACTGAATGACTGCCTTAGCTTAGAGTCTGGCATATAAATGTGTTACACTGCCCAGCAGGGTAACAGATCTGACTGTGATCAATCTCATGATACAGAGGTAAAAAACCTGAACAAGCCTTATTCTTCAAGTACATGGAATTACCTCACAGCCTGCTTTCTGGGCTTGTGCTTCCAGCATCTGATTGACTGAAACTCATACCATTTTCATTTTGTGAGGCAAAGTGAGAGGCTACATTATCTCCAACACTGGCTTATCACTGCTTAAATTTGTTGATTCCTCTCTTAAGGAAATCTTACACAATCTAAGTAAAATGTAAATAATTCAGCAGGGAAAGACTATGTGAGCGGATGCCTAGTTAAAAACCATAAAATGACTGCAAAGAATACAGAATCTTATTTTCTTGATAGGTTGAAACAAAATAGTTTGTTCAGCTCTAAATAAGCATGAAAATTTGGACTGAGGGGAAGAAATCTGGGAATTAGAAAAGATTGGTACAATTGCAGAAGGGGTCCAAAAGAGATTCTTTTAGCAGACAAAAGAGTGAGATGAAAAGTCTCTGAAGTGATAATTAAAACGTGGAGCTAAGAGATGAAAGAAGAGTAGTTTTCAGAAACTTGACTGTTTCTGAGACGTTATACTATTAAGGTGGAAAGTGTATAGGAAAGGAACTAGGTCATGCTGCTGGATGAGTGCTGCCATATGTTCAAGAAATATTGAGTCAATCATATTAAAAAGGAAACAAATAAACAACAGAACATCTGTAGACTAAAATCTCAAGCTTAAAGAAAAAAACAGCATAAAGACTGCATCACTGAATATTTGGATAAGATGGTAAATGTAACATACTGAAGGAGATCAGAAGGCTATGACAGCAGAAAATACATAAGCATATGATTTTCATTACCCTATATAGTTTAGTAAAAGTTGCACTGGATGCAACTCCAAGATTAAATATTTTAGACCTGAAGAAGCTGGTCAGAAGACAATACTTACCTTGATCCAGACCATTCTTATAGAACAAGTTCAAAGTATTACTACACAAGAGTTGCATTGTTGTGACATAGCTAGATTCAATAGTCCTCCAACAACAAAGCAAAAATATTTAGTAAAGATGATGTTAATTTTAAGAAATACTGAAGAAGAAAGAATTCACTGTGTTCACTTTGGAACTGGAGGCTCATAACTCAAGATTGACTTTACCCTTCACCCCTTTCCCCACCTGAATATGTAATTTAGTGAAGGGCTCTCTTAGGTTACTGTAGAAAATGCTATAGAATAAATAACAAAAATTCACTACATATTTTAAGGAATCTGATATGAAATAGCTGAATTCAGAGGTAGAACTACAAACCTGTAGGGCTTATGTTCCCATCAGGCAAGTTAGTTGGCACCCTTTTAAAGAACACTATTGGACATGTATAAGTTAAATTCAGCAAGTCTGCTACATTTCTCTAAAAGCAGCAGAATGAGCCCAAGTCTAATCGTATTCCAAAAAGAATTTGAGAAAGCTTCCTCACCAAAAGTTTTTAAAAAAGCTACTTTGCCATGAGCTAAGACACAAAATCCTTGCACGGGGAAGTGAACACAAGATCAGAAATAGCGGGCCCATTTTTCCCTGTTTTTTGCCATTTCTTCCAACACAGACAAGTAAGGACCTTCAAATGAAGCCAGCAGTTCACCAAGTGTGAAATAACTCCTGCAGTTATTTTGACAGTCAAAGCTAGAGAAGCTGTAGGCTCAGAAGATGACTATGAAAACTCAAAAAAAAGTATTCATGGCTACTAAATGCATAGATGTCACTCATGGATGAGTAAGTCTTTGAACCACAAATCTTTGAGGCCACTGGATTAAGTTTGTCTTGTTCCGACAAAGACACCTGACTTATCAGGCATGAAAATGACCCAGATGGAACCTTATCTTACAGCATTTTTATATAACGAGAACAATCCACACGTTTGTCATTCATGATTGGGTTTTATCTTGTAGACCTCCACTGAAATGCATGCAGAAGCAGAATCTGACCCAGAATTTGGCTGCTTAATTTTGCATCTTGCTAATATAAAAGGTTGCTGACTCATGAACTACACAGGCAACTTGCCTTTTGCTACAGACAACTCAGTCACTGAAAAAGTATCATCTTTCAATTCAGGTCAAACCTACTTGGGGAGCACCTTTGAAAATATCCACCCAACAAAATATTTTGACTTTTAAATCCTTCAAGGGCCTTTGTTCTTTCATTTTAAATTGCAATTTAAATTAATCAAATTGGCTTTAATCTAACATAGCACTGAAATAGTATTTTCTTGTCTTTTAGATACCTAGAAAGAATACATGATTTTCTTCCAGGATATAAGGGCAATAACTTTTTATTTATTTAGATACAGTTTAAGGACAGATTTAGAGCTATTTTGTGGAAAGAATGATAAGAATGCCCTTTTTTTTTTTTTTTTAAACTAGGCACAGCATGAAATCTGCTGATTCTACTAGCTGATGTAATAACTGCTCCGAGGAGAGTGACTGAGGGAAAGGTACTGCAAGGAGAATTTTGTCAAAAGTTCAAAAAGGAATTAAAAGAATTTTGCCACCCCATTTAGATCTAGGTTATAGTTCCTTTTTGGGAAGAAAAAAAATTAAAAAAAAAAAGTAGCAAGCTCACATTGGCCACTGATTGGAAAAACAAATGGGAACAGTCTGTAAAATTTTCTCTTTAAGACTGAAGGCAGTAACCAGCAAAAGATGATAATTTAGGCTAAAATCCTTTGTTAATGCTTGCCACCAGGAATTTCCAGACAAGTTTCTAACAAGCCTCAATGATTACAGTCTACACTTTGTATCTGTGGGATACACTTCTAAAATAATCTATTTATATGTAAAGCTGAATAGTTAAAAAAAAAATTTAAAAAAAAAAATTAAAAAAATATATAAATTTTTTTTTTTTTTTTTTTTTTTTTTTTTTTTTGCATTTCAAGTAGCTTGTAATATTCACGTATTCTGAACATACATATATTTTTTTCCAGAATTTGGTAAACTCTTAAGTAAAATATTCACAACGGTGCTAGTTTAGAAGCTGATTTAAAATGAAACAATCCATACTCTTAGTACGGGAAAATTAGTCTTTGATGTTAGTAATTACAAATAATATTTAAGAGCTCTACTTCAGTCAAATCCTAAGTACAATTAATTACTTGTTTCTGTCATAAGTTGAGAGAATCAGCTGACAAATCAGCTTCCTTTGAACACATTGACAGAATGTATTACAGTTTTCAACCAAGTACAGAGAGATTTATCATATTCTCCAGTTAGACATTCAAACTCAACTTTTGATTATTTAAGTTACTTTTATCATTAAAGGATGAGTAAGAATGAGAATTCCTGAGAATAAGGCTCTTGCTGCATCGTGCAAACTGTTAGATTCCAGATGTAGTTGATGACAAGCTCCCTTCTAAACTGTTTCCCAAAGCTGAGAGAGGACTCGTCTGCCCCCCACCTAATAAGAGAAATTGGGAGCAAAATTGTCTGGTCTGAAGAACAAATATTCTTTTCTTGCAGACAATAATATCGTAGGTAAAGGTGTGAGCACAGAAAAGTTATCACGAACATCTGATTTCTGGAAAATTCAAGTGTGACACGACAAGTATAAACTGCTTGGAACCATACACTGCTCAGGGCAAGAGCTAACAGATCTGTTATCTAACCAGTGTAAACTTTTTGTTAGATGCATTTGATCTCCTCTCCCTTCTCTTTCCCCAGTCCACTAGAATTGTCCCAGTCCATCCTTGCAAGATGCTCTCAGTGCAAACTCAGGAGAAATACAGCTGCCATATACTAGGCAGATATTGAAACAAGTAAATCTGAGAGCAGTAGGGCTAATTGTATAAACCTGAACTGGAAATTTGGGGTCCTTTGTGGATTCTCCAAAGTCTAATCTGGTGTTTGGCTCAGACTGTATAGACCTCCTTCTAAGACTTCCACCAAATTTGATTGAAGATGGCCAAAAAGTATGCAAATTTAAAGGAGAGTTGACACATAATTATGTCACCCCATTAGATATTTTTGGGAATCATTTGTTTCAAGTCTAGAAAGTTCTTCCTTCGAAAAGGTTTCTGCTAACAGTTAAAAAGACTTAATTTCTTTGTAATGGGGAAGTCTTGTTCACCTGATGAATCATTCTTAATTCTGGGAACACTTCCTAAATGAATCTTTTCCTAGTATTAAAGCTCTCAAATCTAAAATCACCTGCCTTTCTCCACAAGACATCCTGGAATAGGAAATAATTCATTCTTGTAGTGACAGAATACAGACAGACTTTAGAAGACAGTGGTGTGTCAAATCTCCATTATCCATTTGTTCAATCTATTTGTTTAAAATCATTCTTCTGAATCTTAAACATAGCTTCCCAAGCAACAAGAGGAGGAAGAATTCATTTTCTTATATGGATTAGACTATTTTTCTTGGATTGCCTTTCATTTAAGCTTCCTTTGGAAACACACACACACACACACACACACACACACACACACACACACACACACACACACACACACACCTACCTCAGTGTATTTTTCAGATTTGAGTTCTGCAGGCCAACTTCTGCTGTTCTTTAATAGTCAGAAGTCATTCTGATTTCAATAAGAATCTTACATGAAAAATAATGTATATATTTTGGCATTTCCAGAGAACGCAAGGGAAGTGAAATAAAGGGAAGCTGGTTTTGTTCCTTTTACCTTTACATTTTAAGGCATATATAATCATAAGTTATCTGAAGTTCATTTGAATAGGAACAGGACTATGATTCACTGGAAAAAAAATACATTACTGAAATATTGAACAGCTTCAGGTTATATGATTTGAAAGGCTGGAGGCCTCCAAAATTTTCCTAAGGCAGAACAGTGACAGAATACATAGAACTCAAACCAGCTTACACAGTATTCTTTGGAGGGCAAGAAAAAAGTATCCTACCTTCTCACTGACCTAGTAACAGATACAAAAGGCACAAAGCATACACATAAAAACCAAAAAGCTGTTTTAAATTCTCAAGACCTTTCACAAAACAGGCCTTACTGGGATGTGACGTAACAGAGTCTGAGAAAAATGAAGCATCTCTTTGCAGATGAAGAGTTTGCAAAGGATTTGTAAAAATCTGTCAGCAACATCAAGAAAAATCTCTTGACTGAAGCTTCAGTTTTGACACATTATTGTAATAAAAGCTACTGGTACCCCAAGTATAGCACAGTACTTCTCAGTAGCTCCAGAGCAGGACAGAGCAGAAACTTGACATTGATTTCTGTGGAAAACAGAGATGTGTGTTTTTACTTCCTAAAGCCAACAGAGGAAAATATAAGGCCTGGAAGAGTAAATGATCAAAAGTAAGAAGTTTAAAGGAAATTGCTTTAGAGTAAAAATGGAATGATTTGACACATTCAGAGAAGTTTCTTACATTATATATAGTATATGTAACATTCATTCACTCTCTTATAGTAGTTAGAGGCACTAATTAGAACCTATGATAAAGATATTTTAAGATGAACTGGAATATTTAGTATTATCTTAAAATTTCTCTTAGATCTTGCTTTGGTTCAACACATAAATGCATGCCTTTGTGTTAAGTACAAGTTTGTTGGTGGGGGCTAAGGGGAGACTAAAACAAATTTAATATGTCCAGATCATTTCTTTGTAAGACTTCTTTTCCTACACTCTCTAAATACATCTCAAGCAGTTTCAAAATAATTTATTTCTTAAAAAAATAGTTGAAGGTTGTTCAGCAAAGAATTCAATTAAGAATCTGGGTGATTTCTTCAGGATCATTAGAATACTTATTCATTACTTATTCCTTACTCATTGGTACTGTTCACTCAGAAATAGGAAAATAGACTGAGAAGAATTTCTCTACTAAAATGATTCTTCAATAAAGACTTTAAAAAAATATCATTTTAAATTCATATGAGGTTCTGTCTGTCACTGCTTTAATTACCTGATGTTGTCCTAGATAAATTTGCTGTATTCATATAGCAAATGTCTAAAAGTATCCCTGTGTCTGTTGCTGTTCTCCTCCCATGAAACATCTCCATCTCCTCACTTACTGTATCTTCTATTGCTTAGAATAGCTTTACTTCCTGTAAACCTCTTTTTCTATTATCAAAAGTAGTAACAGCTTCTAATAGTTGATGTAGACTATAGAAGGTAACTACAGAAGGAAAAGGGAAGCCATGAATATCACTTATCTATTAATGTCTATGATCACAGGTATGATTTTCATCTCTCTCTTACACTGAAAAGATTTGCGTATAGAAAAGGAAGCACAGGAAGCAGAGAGGCAAAAAGCAGACTTCATTCTTGGCATACCAAGGTATGTTTTTTAGACAACTATAGACAGCATCTCTGAAGTGCAGCATCTGCAGAAAACTGCATCTGCAATCTGTACACTAAAGCAAAGCAAGAGGAAAAAATGGTAACAATACGGATTCAATAACATATAAAGGAAAACCTGTGATTACTCCAAGTAGTAAGATGGAACTGTCTTTTTCACCTTTTCCTCTTCCAAAGCAAACACTTTTCTTCTTCCAATTGGGATTGAATGGATTAATACACTTTTTTTTTAATTATATTCCTGGGAACTTTTAAGAATTGATATAATCCTCACTGAATGGGCAGTCCAGTTCATAACTGCTGAATACTAATTAATGGTCTTTGGCTTTCTGCTACTGTAATTCCTAATGCTGTCCCTCGGATCATTCTTTGCAGTGGATTTTCTTGCAGGAATCCCAAAGACAGCCAAAGGATGATGAGGTGATAAAAATGCAAGTGAGTTTCATTTTAGGTGGCTTCTAAATTGCAGCATACTCTAAATTTAGCATACTCTCAACTGCACAAGAAATTCTATTTTATAGCTAGGAAATTACATCATGTGAAATAACAGTTTACATAAAGATTAACATAAAGAGCACCTGCTGGTAAGAAAGACTAGGAAACTATGGCACATCAACCTTCTATACTCTTTTGCAAATGCTTGTCCTTTAACATCAGGGACTGAGGACTCAGAGTGATCATTCAGAATGACTTCTCTCATTTCTTACATTTCTGCGGAATAAACATTTTGTCTGATACTTGCTCATTATTTATTTGATGATAATTATTAATTTTAATCTCTTTGAAAGAGAAGAGCTGTACAAAGTTTTAGGTGTTTAGGTGCATTCAGGACCTCAGGCCAAAAGGAAGTCTTCATTTCACTGCACTACTGTTTTCAGACAGCCTTCCCATCTCTTATACCTACCACAGGAGAGATTTGCTAAGAACAGTATTAAACTGCTCCATGGACATTTGTGTGCAGAACTGCCACTGCTGTGGCATCACTCGCCCACCTGCATGGGGTTGATGCGCAACGAGCGCTCGAAGCACTCCACGCACTGCGGGAACTGCCGGTTGCGGAGGTGCAGGAGGCCCTTGGAGCGCTGCGCCCGGGCGCTGCGGTGCCTCGAGAGCTCCCAGGCCTTGTCGTAGTACTGCGGGTCCTTGAGGACGTCACCCAGCAGGCAGTAGAGTGACGGCGTCTCCTTTTTCTCTAGCTCTCTTCTCAGTATTTCTTCAGCCTGGTGCACAGGAAAGATGTTAGTTCCTTAAAGAGAACATTTGTTGCTTACTAATCACCTACTGAACAATATCACTTCAGTATCCTAAAAATCATCAGTGAATCATCAGTGGTTTGGGGTTCAATGTACCAAGAAAAAATCTACTTTAAAAGATTTCCTCATAAGTACTACTGCCATTCCTTTCTCTCTAAATATTCTTCTAACATAGTTACTTCCATTCAATTATGTATAAAGATGCATTCTCTCTCCATTGTTGTTGGTTCAGACAATGCTGTTGTTCCA
Source organism: Crypturellus tataupa (assembly GCA_034781795.1). Classification (NCBI taxonomy): domain Eukaryota; kingdom Metazoa; phylum Chordata; class Aves; order Tinamiformes; family Tinamidae; genus Crypturellus; species Crypturellus tataupa. Next base: position 2,096,912 of record JAWLRI010001063.1, read on the forward strand.
CACAAAATGCAGATGTTACACATATATCTAAACGTTTAAGATAAAATATACTCAGAACATACATAACATTATAGAAAAGGTGACAACAACCAGATGATAAACAATTTTCAAAAGCTCTTTATCTCAAGGTCACTATTCTCATTCTAACAGCAAAGTTTTTGTGTCTTTTTTAAAAGAAGAGATAGTCTGCCTTGGCTTTTCCAAAAGATAAGTATGCAGGACAGATCATCTGTTGTTCAGACAGAACTCTTACATCAGTCCCCCACTGTAAAAATGTAACACATATAATTCAGTGCAGTGTCTGCTTTTTGAAAATATCTATTTGAACAATCTGAAACCACCACCAGATCTAACATAGCCTAGCACAGAAATTGGGTTTGAATCGTTAAAACACTATTTATTCCCCTGCCATAGCTATTTTTTCCAACAGGAAAGCTGTGCTTATCACTGCATTTAAATTATTCATGCTTTTCTTGTTCTTATGAGAATTGGTTTCTTTCACATTCAGTTAATCTCTAGAGAATCGAATAAATGCTGCTATATGAACTCTCCTCCTGTAAATTCATGGATCCCATTTGAAAACTATCTTTAGTGGAATGACTTAAATTATTTTAGTTTGTTTTGAAATTTTTAAATGTTTACTTTTAACACTTAATTCTTACTACAGTCTTAAAGAAAGTAACAGAAATAAAAATGTACAAATACTTGGAGTGAATTGCTTAGATTGGTGAAGGGTTTACCTGGCAAAAGTGAAACCAACTTAAGAAGAAAATTATGGGCAGAATATGAGGAAAACATAAAAAAAGGTGCTTTTAAAGTGGCTATGGAACAGTTCTTCCAAAACATATGAAATGTCTATTGTCTGAGGCATTTAGAGTCTGCTGAGCCAAAGCTCTAGACAGCGCAGCCTCGTAGAGAGGCTGCCTCGCAGAGGGCATGGTGAGACGACATCCCTCCTTCTCTGCTTCCACCAGTTGCTGTGACAGATTAAAGGGACATATTCCAACAACAGATATTTTCAATGAATTGACCCTGAGCCGAAAGAAGCTGGCACTTCATGGCCACAGTAATCACACTGGGCAAAGAGGAAGCTTTTATTTTTTTTGGTCTTTTTTCCCTCTCCTCTTTCAAAAAAAGAAAACGGGTGAACTTTTGCTGTGCAAAGCATGGTGAGAAGTACACTGCATGCTGCTCCTTTACCTCCCTTGGAATAGGGCCCTCCCAGGCTTAGCTCCCTCTCATATCCTAATGCCTAGTAGTAATAATGCACTAGGCCAAAAAGCTGACCATTCACTAATAATATTTCATATATAAGTGCATAAAAGTATCATGTTCTGGTCTAAGTTTGCAAGGATACATTGCCAACATAAATATTTCTGCACAGAGATAAAACAGAATTAAATAAGCAGAAATCTGACTTTTTCTTCAATTCATTAGCTATCTAATAACCCCTCTGACATGTTATAAACTGTTTTATCACTTAAATCTGTAAAGGCTAGTACAAGTGATCATACTAGGAACAAAAAAAGAAAAAATTCCTGAAACCTGTCTTTTACAAAACCAGACATGACTTTAAAACAAGATTTCTCATTTTGCTGCAATATTTCTCTCTAAGTTCACAACAGATTGCTTTCAAAAATACACATAGTCTTTACTAAGAACTTTACAAAGGGACAAATCTTGTCTTGAAAACAGAACTCTATCAAGAAAAATTCTCCAATCAGTTGATATGATTTAATATAAAAGGAATTAAGGATTATTAGGGATATATTAGCTACCATTTAAAGAGATCTTAATTATTAATGGCATTGTTTATCTAAATTAAACAAGACTTGATAATAAAAGAATCAATAAAAAGTTATATAAAGAAGAAATTATATAATCCTTACCGACCAAAACAACTGCAATTATAGCATGTATTCTCACAACAGTCTACACTGACATGGATAGAAATCAAGTTTAAAATTCCTCCTACATTTGGCTTCCCAATCTTGAACATTCACTTGCCTGCAACATCCATATGTTCCCAGCCTTAAATTTTACCTGTTTTATAAGAGCAAGCCTCATGTACTACAATGACCTACCCACTCTATTATATAATAATTCAATTCTCTGCTACTTAAAAATATTTCCTAAAATGTTTCCATCTCTTCTGCTTGAACAGCATTTCCTAGACTACCAGAGAATTGGCATGAAGAAGAACTGATAATCACGGAAAGAGGTAGTGAGAAAAGGAGACTCTTAAACTGAAATCTCTTTTTCTCTATAATTTCATGCACGACCTTGGTCAAGTCATTTATTCTCCCCTTGACTTTCATAGCTCCATCTGGGGAACATTTACCTGCTTTCAAAATGTAGTAGAAAACATCGAAGTTTTTGTATTCTCATGTGCTAAGCAATATAGCACAATACTTGTCTGTGTTCCTGGGAAGCATTTCCTGATTTTAAAGCTAAGTTTCTGAGCTGTTCTTATAATTGTTCAAATATTCTGAGACATTTGTGGATATTTTCAGACATAAATTTATCTTTTCATAACAAGCGATATAACGCTGTGGAAGGTGGGCTGCTGGGGATGCTAGTCTAAAACCAGGCTGTGTACAGCGCTGCTTTCCCTACACTAACAGGATTATGGGGGTAGAGATAGAGCTGAAAACAGAGTTACAGGACAGCAAGCAGCCTGACGCTAAAAGGCAACTCTCATGAATCCAGCAATGGTCAACAGCTCTACAGTGCTCTAAAGCTCCTGTGACGGAGGAAAGTGCTCAGTTCAACTGGAGGAACTGAAAACTCTTCATTGATTTATTTCTCTCTCTCTCTCTCCAGCAAAACAGAGTTATTTTAATTATATTTTCCTATTTCAGGTGATATTTTTCTACTTCAGGTTGAGAGACCTTTTAAGCCTTAAATCTAATACAGCTGTTTTTTTGCTAGTAATTCTCTGAAGATCTCTGGGGCTCACCCGTAGTTAAAAGGAATGAGGGGGATACACTAGAGAATCTGACTTTTCCACACCAGTTTTCACTATATACATGGAGATTAGTGTTTGCTTTTCAACAAATCTGCTTGAGGAACACAAAAAATATAATACTGTATGACAAGGATAGAGAGACTCTCAACATAATGAGCACTCATGTTTTATAATGCCTTCTTTTTTTCTTCTCTCTCGTATTTTTTTCTGTGCTCTGTTTTGCTCATTGCTTAGCACTGTTACTCTTTTCTAGGCTCACATTATCATACCAGTTTATACTACTTACTTAACAGTCAGCTTATGAATATAGAATCAGAGCTAACAACAGTAAAAGATCCACAAACAAGCTTATTAACTATTAGTGACAGCGTACTCAGCAAAATTTATACTGCTGTATATCCTCTGTTACTATTGAGAGAAGAATATGTTTTCCAAGTATGAAGCTCTTCATAGCCATATCTACATGCTTTGTTTCTTTAACAATGAATATTTCAATGAATATTTGGCTGTTTTATTAGGGTTTTTTTTCCCCTTCAGTTTTTAAATTACTCTTTTCCATATAAAGTTATTATCACTGTACGACATGCAGAACTAGTAAAACTGTTTTTAGGCACACATATATGCTAAGTTCTTTAATGAGGTCAACATTCACTGAGCAGCATACTGCACTAGTAGATTTTCACAGGCTTCACATGTTTAAAACCTAAATATTTTTGCTAAAGCTAAATGTTAAATGTAACTAAAAGCTAAATGTAAAGCTAAACATCAAAACATTTTTCATGGATACGAACAGTACAGACTATGAAAGCTTTCTGAGAAGGAGCACAAATACTCCTCTTAGCATGCAGATAAATGTTTCTAATTTTTCAGCTCTTTTGATTTAAAGGTAACTTTGCCTCAGCACTACTGTTATTTAGTACTTACTGAGCATTTTCTGTTTTTTAAAGCAGTGCACAAGTGCTCATTCTGAAAGCCTTTCTAACCAGTTTCCTGTGTCAGATATCCTGTCCTATTCTCCAAGTGCCATTTTCATAACTCCCTAAGGGCAGTTTGTGAATGTAACTAGGAGAGAATGTATTTCCAGGAAATGGAAAATACTGACCTCTCCTTCTCCACTGTACTGAAAGGATTCTGATATGAGCATACCAACCCGAGGGCATTCATAATGTGACACAGAGCTTGGCAGTGAAACTCATCAATCAGTTTATAATAATCCAAATCTAGGCATCGGTGTATGATCATTAGAACAAGCATGCTGAGAATTTGGTTTTTTTCTTCTCCCTGTTAATTGAAGCTATAGTTCTTTTTTGCAAAACTAACTTAGTATAAGCATAGACTTTGTACTTATAGGCATATACACATTGATAATATAGTGATATTGTCTAAAGGTCAGCACTTCTGAAAGCTATGGAAATACTGAACACAAGGTTTGACAGGTAGCATTTTCTAAAATCCTCTTTTCATTGATCTAATAGCTCTCATAGTAACAGCAAAACAACCAAAAATAGGAGAGCTGCTACAGTCTGCTATTATCATTTCTAGACAATTCTGCCATTTACATATAGAATTAGATGATGGCTTTTTTTTTTTTTTTTTGCCTGCGGGTTACATGTAGTTTCAGCAGCATGAAAGAAATAATGAAGAATTTGAGGAAAACTTTAACTCAGACTGAATAGTATAAAAAGGCTTTCAATCTCAAGAGACCTTTACTATCTTAAATGTCTGACTCTGTAATTTTAGTAATATGTTAACTTTAAGCAATTAAACACACCAATCACTCTGCTGAACATGTTTGTAAAAACTATAGTTATACAGTTTGAAAACAAGGAGAAAAGAAGCCATATTCAAGACAAAGCCTTCATCTACAACCTCAGTATCCCCCCATCAAAACTGCTACAGCCTTCTCGAAACACACTACACCTGGTTGCGCGTCTGCAGTTTCTAACTGAATTTTCCTCATATTTTCAAGAATCAGTATCGCTATCTTCTCCACAAATCTAGACATGATGTTTTCTCATATTTTTAAATGTATCACATTTAAGTACCTTCTTGCTTTTTAAATTACTTATTCCTCTCATTTGTTCATAATCTCAGATCTTTTTTAGCAGTCTAGAGACAACGATGGACGCATTTGACATGTGCCCATTTTTTCTATAAGAACTTTCCTCATGGAAGCCCTAGAGAAGTGAATGTCCTAAGTGAATCGACAGCTCAGATCAGGCAGTTCTTCCTATTTGAGGTCCCATTTCAAGGATGGGACTCAAGAAAACGAGATGGGCTGTGAAAACGAGTTTCTCTTACCTTTCCGTGCTGTCCTGCTCTTTCATAACAGATTACTACATCTTCCCACATTTCCAGCTCCTCAAATATTTGTAAGGCTGAGCTGGTGCATCCCAGCTCAAAGAGCAAGCTTGCAAGCTGACGCTGGAAAGATAAGAAATTCGTGGTAATTGAAAATATTTAGGTACATACAATAGTTTATATAAAAATATGTTTATTTTAAAAGGTACTAGGGTCACTCTTCCATATCCAAAAAGCACAGAGAATATGAAATTACTCTTATGAGATTACTTAAATCTCAGGTTTGAGCCTCAGAAGTGCAGAAATATCTCCAATAAATCATCAGATCAATAATTGTTCTGATTTTACTCCAGCTCATGTCAATGCCTTAACTTCTTTGATCTAGTTTGCAATGGAGTATAGAGGTGGACAAAAGGGAAGGATGAGTTGAACTGCCAATCCTGCACTCAGGTATGTGACCTCTGTGGCTGGAGAGAAGTTGCTGCACTATGCTGAAAAATCTGAGAGCGGGAAATAGAGGCTGAAGGCATTAATGTCTCTTCTGGCAACACTTTACTGTAGCAACCTGAACCCAAGGAGTGGGTGAAGTGACTAGCAACAGGATTTTGCTAGGTACCCTCTAACAAGAGTAAATAACTACCATCCTAAACAGTCACTGCTGCCAAACCATGTTAGCTTTTAGGCATATCAGTGTTGAAGTTGAGCTCACACTCAACTCCTTTGCTGAGTTTTCCTCACAGATAAGCCAATCGCTTTGTTATTTCTAATTCAGGCTATTATTTCAGCAAACTTGTAAAAATAAATGAATAATTCTTTCTATTTCAAGAGAAACAAGGTATGTTTTCATGACTTTGAAAAATTGTCTTTGGTCCTTTGTTTGTTTTTTGGGTTTTTTTTTTTGAGAGATTAAAATCACATACAGTTTTTCAACTTTGAAGTAAATAAGTTTATCATTTCTCCACATGAGAAACGCTATTTGGTTTGCAAGAGGAGTTGGAACATACTGTATAAGAGGGCCTCTAATCATGCTTTGATATCCGTACTGTTAACCTCGCCAATAGTTCTGTGCTCTTTATAGGCTTGGTTTCAGTATCTGTTACAAGGAGTGAGGAGTGACTATAACTGAGATAGATGCAGTAATCATAAAATTAAGTTGGCAACAGTTCTTGAACAAATATACATAATAAACTCTGTGAAGGTCTGTAACAAAGTAGTTATTTGTTAGCTTGATATTAATTGCTTAGGAAAAAAATGTTTTCCAGCATCTGGAAATAAATCATATTTCTGTTTTATTAAACTTGCTCAGAGATAAATTTGGTAAAATTCGTATAGGTAACACTTCTTTATTACTATAACTAGATGACTGCAGCCATCTTCCATTATAAATATCGTTTTTAGCATTTCTATCTTTGACTTGGAAAATTGGCATGGATTGAAGAGTGCCACTCTGACAACTGGAAATGAAAACCACACCTGCTAGTTTTATTGCAAGTGTCTGTTGAAATACTGTGCAGAATAATTTGAAAATGCTAGAAGAAAATATGCTTGTTAAAGCAATATGCACTAAGTTTAGATATCAGAAAGGAATAAAACAACATTAGAAGTAAACAGCATGCACACCATGGAGGTATCCAATGTAAACAGTTTTCTTAAGTTGATGGTTAAATACATCACCATCAGATAAGTCTGCAATGTGTAGATTTTTGTTGCAGAAAGTTTACGTTCAAGATAAACAGTATGGTTTGGGAAAAAATATCCTGTCTACACTATTGAAAAGGCATATGTCTAGAAAATATAAAAACAAATCTCAGCTCCCAGAGTTCTTGTAGTTCAAATGTATCTTTGACTCCTGGACATGGTTACTTTGACCTTGATACACATCCTGAAAGTAGCTTGCAGTAAATGTTCATTTAAAAATGGAGAAAAATGCAAGCAATAAAACTAAGCGAGTAATAAACAGCAAGGTAGTGGCAGGATTATTTTTACAGGAGGTGTTTTGGAAGTTTAAAAGGTTTTGCCCATTTCTCAATGAAGGAAAAGGAAAATAAAGAAAAACTACACTACAGAAAATTATTTCTGTGTATGACAGAACAAAACTTCTGAAAGCCAAACAGTCTGTAGAATTTGATTTCTTTCCAGAAAGTCTATTGTCTTTACCTCTACAGCGTTTTAATACGAGACCATAATGCACTATCGCACTATCTCAACTTAGGAGTCACACAGTAAGAAAATTAGTGAGAAACACAAGACTCTTAAAGTGTCACATGGGGTTGCCTCACACCTGTATGGCCCAGCGTGGTGGCACCTGACAGCAGTAGAAAATCTTCATGCGTTCTGATACTGAAGTGGTTGTATCTTCAAACTGGTCTGCAAGTGCCTGCAAAAGCAAAGAGATTTAATGGAGGGAAAAAACAAAAACAACAATGTTCAGGACTCAGGTGTCCTTGACATAACACAGAGGTTATATCAAAGCTAACATGACGACAGCAAGCTTAAACTGTAATATGCTACAGTTGTTTTTCTATTAAAATGAAAATACTCTCACATAAGAAAGTTTAACAAATATTTATACAAAATGTTTGTATTTGTTTTTTAGAACTAATAATAAAGAGAAGAGCTTTAGGATATTAAAACTTCAAAGTGCACAAAGCAGGACTAAGAAACAAACTCTAAATGCAAATCAAATAGTGAAGCATCTCAAAAGAAAAGATTGAAGAGTAAAAATGTGTTCCAGTGGTTTATCTAATGCATTTAAGTTATTTATATAGCTTTTCCTGACATTGATATGCTTTAAATAAAAGACATACAATGCTCTCAGTCTATATTATAGTTCTAATATAGAATAAATTGTTGTGACAAGGAATACAATTCAATTCAGGCTTTGGTTTGTTTTAGGTAACTGTGGATGGTCTGAAACTGTTGAACTATTTTGAAACTCTTTGAAACAGAGTAACAACTTTGGCATAGTACAAGTGCAGAACTAATTTTTGCTCTATACATCCACTACCAAACTAATTAAAAGGTAAACGCAACAGTAGGAGAAACAATGCAGTATCAGTAGCAACACCCAAAAAGTAATTTGGAAAACAAGAAAATTCTCTAAATACTAGTCATCACTAAGACCGTACATATAAAAATATAAAAAAGAGATATTAATAAAATTAAACAGTAGAGATACTAATTTAATATTAACTGCGGAATTTTGAATTAATTTCCTTCTCATGACTCATCTGTTCAAGTCTCTCATATAATTCAGTCAAAGATTTAGAAAGAGACAGATTATCTCCTGGTATTTTCTCAGCATGGGAGATGAATGCAGAAAATACAAAGATTTCTGAAGGAAAACTTGGATACGTTTTCTCTCTCCCCAACCCTCACTCTAAATGAACTATTGGCCTTCTTCCTAATTTGTATAAAGAATGCTAACAGCATTTGTGTAAAATTAAAACTCAATTATGTGATTTTAAACTGACAAGCAATTTATAACTACCACAGATTTTAATGGGATTTATTGGGTGCCTCATTCTTTTATTAATAATAATAAAAAAGTAACAATAATTCAATCCTTTAAATTCATGCTCAGCCTCCTCATTTAAAAATATTAATATACAATTAAAGCATTTAATCTTATTCAAATTCTCTTCTAAAATTATCTCCAGAGACTTGTTCCCAGAGATTACCCAGAGATCTACCCAAGAAATGGTTGATGTGTATTTATAGTAAAGAAAAAGACAGATTAATAAAGTCACATTCCTTTGTACAGTTGTGAACAGTCCAAAAGGTGTCAGATTCAAATAACATCTTTTAAATAACATTTAGATAGTGTGCTTAACTAAAAGCTATAAAACAACTCATATTTGGTTTTAATACTGCTGAACTGTTCTAACACTATGCAGAAGCACACTTTTCTATATTCTATAAAAACAAAAATTAAATGAAAAGTTATATCTAATTCCTCAGGTAGTCATTTCAAAAGATCAGGCATGGTAGTAAATTACATTGCAAAATTTTGAAAAGTCTGAAAAAAGACAGAAAAAAATATAAAATGTTTCCTGCAAATACTGGAACTATAAAACACAGAAGATGCACTGTTTAAGTTAAAAAAGTTTGCCTTCCTATTTATTTATTTTTTATTTCTCCTGCTTCCAAAGGAAATCTGGCATTTAAAGAAAAGTTTATCAAAAACATGGTATTTTAACAGAAAGTCTGTAGCCATATCTACTTTATAATGTAGAAAAGCCTAATCTAAGTGATATGTTGTAGGAGAACATGACTATTAACAAGTTGAATTCTCTCCCCTCCCAAAGTAAATACTCTTCCGCAGTTCCAATAAAAAGTAAAAAAAGAAAAAAGGTAGAACATATGAATATCAGACATTCCCTGAAAAAAAAAAAAAAAAAAAAAAAAAAAAAGATGAACCTAAAAGTTATTAGAGCCCACAGTTCACGCATGCTCTTGCATGCTGAGAAAACAGGAAGCTCTGATGTTTCTGCCTGCTAGCAACATGTGGGAAGTTATTACAAGATAGGTGAATTCTATGTTTCTGAATAATACTTGAAGAAAAAAATAATTGGGTTGTACAGTGGATGAATAATCAGAATCCTGACTTGATTTCACAGCTAATGGTTAAATGCAGAACTAAAAAACACTCAAATGGAAACGACAATATGGCCAAATGAACATTCTTTCTCATTAATAATCTTCAGCATAAATAATGACTCCAGGAAAAAGTCTATATAAATACAGAATCTTTGCATCCTAGTCAAAATACATGTATTTTTTAATTACAGTCTCAAATCCTGATTCACAAGTTCCTAAATAGGACTATGATAAAAGCCAACTAAAATTTACAACTCCAAATGATCTATGATTTTGTGCAAATGCATCATTTAAAAAGTATGAAGCTTAGAGGATCAAAAGTCTCAACCATGTAGGAGACCCTTTTGCCAAGGCTTGAGCTGCCATAGATACCAAGTTACTACGTCAAAATTAACAGCAGAGAGATAGATAAATCCAGTCTGGAAACATCAGCTACATAGATGACTGTGATGGAATTATATATCACAAGCAAAGACCACATTATACCCAGGTGAAAACTGGAAAAGTCAGCTCTAGAAACTACTTACTTTGGTAAGAAACTAAGAAGGCACAATAGGTACTCTATGTTTGGAAAAAATATAGCATGTTATTTTAGAAAAGATGCTTAGAGCTTTGTCCTCTTTACTAATCAATCATAAACCACACTCTAGTAATTATCTATGAAGTAAGTACATGAGGTTTGTTAAGGATTATACCCTTGTACCACACCTGGGTTATATTTTCCATACATTCATTTCCATTGTGCTTCCCTTCTTTGTCTCCATGTTCAAATGTAGCATCACCATGTTCTTGATGGTAAAATACTAAATTTGATCTTAAGCCTATCTCAATTTTAATCTTTTTTTTTAAAAAAACTCATTATCCATAGTTGACGGAGTTTCAGCTGCTTCCTCTTACACAGATCCTACCTCTATACGTAGTTTCTGAAAATACTTCTAGTATAGTTTCTGGCCTCTGAAATCAAGTTTTCTTTGCAACGTACTCCTATTTAACTTCTCTGTGTATTTATAATAAATTATCCCTTTAAATTCTTCTATTCATCCAGCTACATCTGAACTCATTCCATCAGGACATGGTCTCTTTAGTTAAAATGTATTTTTAGTTAGCTTTTTGCATGAGCTAAACAAATGGTAAATCGTCTTCACATTGTTTCTATTCTAAATATCTTCATTCCGGTTTGAATTGTTTACTTAGTTTCTCAAAAACAATTGTCCCTCCATATTTAAATTTACAGCTACACACAAGCATTTATTCCCTGACATTTCATCCAAAGGATCTCCTGATCAAAGCTTATTTAGGGTTGAAAAAAACAAACAAAATGAAACCAAGCATTCTCTTTTCAAAAGATTAAGACATTCACTATTTACAAAAAAAAAAAATCTTGAAAACAAAATACACAGTTTTTACTACTTTACTACCAGACTATTCACTGCACAGTTACCAATGCTCCTCTCTGCTCCTTCTTGGCCTCCACATGCTCCTAGATGTGTCCCAGTATCTTTTATGTCCCTCTTTGGTTTTGTAAGCAGGAAGATAAGACAATTCTTTCCAAATCCTCTCTCACTCCTCAATCTAGATGATCTTTGCAGTCTGGCACAGTCAACTGCCTCCAGTTACTAGCTCTGGGGCAACCATCCACCAAAGACTCCTTTTGACTTGAAAGCCCCCAACAGCCATAAACCACACGACTTCTCTGTTACCTAACCTTGAGCAACCCCTTGATTGTGGCATTTTCTTGCATAGCATTTGCTTTTCTCTGAAAACTCTAAAATGCCTCACTTATATTTTGCCCAAACTTACTAAGTTGATTTGATTTATACCACAGGAAATTCAATACTATCATACATTTCAGCCTTATCCACTCCTTCCATGGTCCAGCATGTATGACCCACCTTGCATTTTAATTCCCTGGCAGATTTATAGAGGAGAACAAGTGGAAAAGTCAGTCTGGCCTAATAAGGAAAGTCCAAACACTCAGGCCTACCTGTTGCGATTCTCACATCTTTTTCTCCTCCGCTCATTTCCTTCTCAGGTATGAACATTCCTTCTCAAAATCCCACATCTCAACGGGACCTCTCCATGCTCTAACTAGGTATTGGCACTTTCCTTACCTTGCCTCTGTTTCTGTCCATTGCCTCTGCATGATTTATAGCCACAACATTCCCACTGTTCTACCGTTCTTCTATTCTAGCTGCTCCCTTAGCTCCATGCTTCTTCCTGCAAGTCTCTTGCTCTGTAGCTAAGTTTGCTTTAGCAGGTGTCAGCTAATCTTTAACAAATTCTGCAGGCTCCTTAACACTGTCTTCCTTTATTTATAAAAGCATCAAGCTTCACCCTCTGGTCACAGCTCTTTCCTAAACTTTGCCACATGATATCTCCCAAATTCATTTTAACATACAGAAAAGACGGTGGAAATATCACGACTTTTATATCCATCCGTATGCTTTTCCTTGCTCTGCTCCGCTTCTGGTGCTGACTCCAACAACATCATCAACCATTTACAGGAGAAAACAAGTTATTAATCCTCCCCAAATAATCATTTAATCCATTTTCTGCTCCTTTTGGGGACTGGCTGCCTCACCTTTTAGCTTTATCCTTCAGCCACTCTTTATTTAGGCTTAGGGGTTAACTACATATTAATAGCTACCATAAACAGGGAGCTTCCCCTTGAGAGCCTCCAATAGCAAATATTGAACACTTCCAATACACAACCAGTGGAGAAATCCTCTGTCTGTCCTTAAGGACAACTCCTACTCTTTTCTTCCCAAATGTCAAGACCAATCCAAATTTCCCCCATTACTGCACTGCTCGCTGAACTCAGCAGAATTCCAAACCTAGAGCTTTACTTGTTGAACACGTTTTATTATAACCTCCCATTCGACAAATAAAATATACTAGGAATACAGCAAAAAATAAAATATATTCTTAAAGGAGAAAGTGAGAAGGCAGGTCTTGGAAAGAACCCCTCCACAGATGAAACAACACATCACTGTGGCATTAACATACATTGTAGAAATTAAATAAACAATACAGGTTTTACTAAAGGCTGACTTTGGGCATCTGTCTTTACTTATACTACCTACACACCTTTTAAGTGTTGACGTGTGGATATGGGTTTTGGGACTGCCTGGGTGGTCTTGGCTCGTGTGTCAGGCACCAAAGTGCCCGACTACACCCAGGCACCCTTGGAATTGTTCGGCTGCTTGCAAAGAGTTTTGCCACAGTGAATTTCCCTTGGGATAAAGGAGACCACAGGGATAAGAAATAAAAATTTACCTGTAGTGAAAATGCATCGGCTATCTTGTTTCAGCAGGTATCAGCAACTACATGTATAACACTGTGGTTATACAATTATAACATTCGTACTTTATCAAACTTCATCAACTTTATCATACTTTATCAAATAAAACCTTCATAGAACTTAAAATCTGATTTTAAATACATGTTTACTTTTGCAGGAATGCTATTAAAATAACTTAAGTACTACATAATTCTTAAGGCTTAAATGAAAAGGTTGTATTAAAGTGTCCTCTGTCAAGTTATCCTTTCTAACAGTAAAGCCTGAAAAGCTCTGGACAAGAAAAAAAGCTATAGTTAAAGTTTATTTAGGATGAGACAGTGTCTCAGTCTTGCTGCATAGTAGTGGAATCAGCAATATACAAATTCAGAATTACTAATGAAGGCTGTATGCTACACTGAAAATAAAAAGTGAATTTCAAATAATTACTGTGCAATATTTTAAAAAATTGCTTAAAAATATGTGTATTAGAAAGCAGAAGGAAAATACAGAGAAAATACAATCAGTCTTCCACATCATCTTTCACATGAACCAACTGGATCAGAGGACATCCCATTTCACCCTAAGAACTAGTCAACAAATGGCTTAAAATTTTTTAAAATTAAATTTTAGATGTTTCATAGCATTGCCTGCCTACTTTGTATAGCAAATAAATGGTTACATTGGCCATCTAAAACATGATTGCACAGATGCCAGGATACTTCATGGAGAGAAACTATTAGGGAGGTGCAATTCTAGAACTAGAAAATGCATTAAAATAATTTCGGTCTTTAGAATTTGACAACTTTGTTTTTGTTTGTTTGTAAGTCACAAGGAAATACCCTCAGTTTCAGGAAGCCTTACATGTACAGATGCAAAAAGGGTTGGCTTGCTTCAACTCAGACATAAGCAAAAGCTGTTCTATGCATATTTCTCAAGCTAGTGTAACCCCTTCTTACACAGCAGGCTGCAATTCCCCAGCTCCTGTGTGTGTGCATGTGTGTTCCCATGTGCACACGTGTCCACATCTGTGCGCGCCTGTTTTTGTTTTTAATCCTAGATTGGAACCAGAAGTCTCCTTGATCTGGAAGAGGCCTTCTTTTACTGGATTCTACACCATCCACCCCACAATAATTTAAGTGGTCTATTTTTAAGACTTCTTCAGTTAAGAGAGTCCATCTCTCAAGAGCATAAGCTCCTTATGATAACAAGTGGGCATTAAATCTTTGTTAAAAGTGTTTGTTTTAGGGCTTGCACTCTACAGTCTCGCATTTCTTTCTCTACCTAAACAGCTCAAGAAACTCAGCATCAGTTACTGTTCAGATAGAACCATATGCAAATACTTAAATATTTAAAATGTAAATTTCTGCTACATTACCAATGTACAATGTATCTTTCACATACATTTGAAAAAGATACTGTATTTTGCAATGATTTATGTACAAGATATATGATTTCTTAACTTGTATCACTTCTTTAAAAATTTATTTTAATAATGAAAAGTTAGCATGTATATTTTGTAAAATTCTTTTTTTGTATAAATATTAGAACAGACTGTAAAACAACAGTGAAAACTTCCTGCACTCCCAATCACATACTGAACAAAGTATATGGTCACAGTTTTAACGGGGACACAAAAATCAATGCTCAGGGGTAAATCCATCCCTAAGTTTTCCTTAGGGGAAAAAAAAAAAAAAAAAGAAAAAAGAAAACACACACACACCAAATTTGGCCCTACTTCTGCACATAAGAGTTTGCAATACATTTGCCTCTATCCTTTCCCACCTAATGCTTGGTCTCTGTCTGCCTCTCCCCAGTTTGTTTCTTTTTTCCTCTCCACGCACTCTGTGAAATGCCAGGCAGCTAAGTCTTTTCAGACCGCAATGAATGCCGACCAGGTACAGAGTGGTTAAGCAGAAATGCCCCAACACACCTCCAGGATAAACAGCCAAAGCCATAAATTGTTTTGCCTTCTTGATAGTCAGCACTTAACAAATATGTTCTCTCAAGTGCCTCTTAGCAGGACCTAATGATAGCTCAGGTTGAGCATGTGCCCATGAGGCTGGCTCAGAGGAACAGTGAGCCCAACAGGGACAGGGCTCCGCCACTTAGTTTCCTGAGCTGAGAAGAATGCCAGGATAGGCTTCTCCAGGACAGCCCTCACTGGTATTTTAATGTGGGATAATTTAATTGTTCAGTGTCTGACTGATCTAAAAAATACAGCATTCTCTCTACAATTAATTACACCTGGACATTTCTTTCTAAAATGTTTTAAATTTGATGCATTTAAGGCTTCTATGGCTATTCCTTTTACCTAAAGGAATGAGCAAATAAACTCTTTTAATGAAATCTATGTCTATATTTTGGCAAAGAAGAAACGTGCTTGTAATCTGTAATATAGATCTGACTGATCTTATGCCAGGCGCCATTTATTTCTTTGCACTGTGCTATTCCCCCCTCCTTGGGGCATTCAGATAGTGATATACAAAATAATTTATGTCAAACAGTTGTGTTTTCTAATGCACAGCAGGTATATTCTTTGGGCAACTTGATTCATCCTCAGCAAAATCACAAACAGAAAGAAACAGTCAAGTTGATCCCTTTATTTTAATAACACTTAAAGGTAGTATTTCACTGTTAGCTTATGTATGACACTCAAAAATGCCTCTGACACATTTAGCCTATCCATATTCAAACAGGAACATAATACTGAAGAATAATAATCTACTGAAAACCTACTGTATTTTCTCCAGTGCTCTAAGACTTGAATTTATCTACCCCAGACTTCACATTTTGTTTTATCATAAACAAAGTAAGTCTATGTAAGTTCTATGTAAGTAACATAGAAATATGGCAAGTCATTTGTCCATGTCCCAAAAAGTCATATCCAAATTTGATTGCACAACTTATTAAAATTCTTGAAAATAAATATTTATGCACACCAGAAAGAAGTGAGGAATGAAATGGTTATTTCTAACAAATTTAAGCAGTAAGACTATAAAACAAATAAGACAGTAAGACAAATAAAACAATGAACTCCAGTGGAAGAGTTAAGTCACGACCACCTTATTAACTGCAAACATGTAAACGTTTCCAGTGTTCATCCACCTGCGATGGAGATTGGATGATATGCTGCTGCACAAATTGAAATCTTGAGGGGAAAACTACAATACAGAAACAAAATGCTTATTATATTACCTGTCTTTAGGTAGTGAAGTTTTTAACCATAAGTCATACCAAGCATAATTCTTTCATGTTACCAACAGTATGTGCTGTCCCTAACTGTCTGTAAAGAGGAGAAAAAATATATATACAATCTTATCTCGATACCTGTAACCTGAATCCACAGATACTGAGCTGAACTAAGCAGTAACAGCTCCTTTGTTGCATTAGAAATGGCCAAGATATTTTACCAGCAAAACGCTTTTGCCATTTTTTTTAACTATTCTCATTCTGTTGCAAATTTCCTCCCTCTATCGCCAAAAATCAAAACAAACAATAAAACATTCCCCCAGTCACAGCTTCCCTAAACAGTGAAACCTTGACTGATATCCAGTAGTTTCTGTTGAAAAATTACTTGGCAAGAAACAGACATTCTTCCAGTAGCTGAGCCTGACCCAGTAATCATGCAGTATATGATGGTAAGTACATTAGAAATATGACACATGGGCAAAGTGTTCAAACTTCATTTGTCCCAAAGAAAGGGAATCACATACAAAGAAATCTGTTTTCAATATACAGATTTTCTTGAAAGATATCCAAACCAGCTCTTCACATCTTCCTGGAAAGCTCCAGGAGAAGAAGGAAAAAAAAAAAAACAAAACAAAAAACACTCCTATCATTCTCTGTCAGTGATTAATCTACTTACCACAATGGGGGAAGAACATCTTCAGTAAAAACTGTACAAAAATATCATTCTGACTTCAAGTACAAAATGAAAATATTCTAAATGCATTCGATATTGTAGGCCTGATTGGAAGTACATTCAAAGAGAAGCACACCAATCTCCTCAAAGGATTCAGATCTCCTTTATCAAGGAGCAGGAACCTATAGAACCACAATGCTTCCAGAATCATACAGCTATAGGACACTGTAGGACACTGTCAGAATATCTAAAGGAAAATATATTTGTATTCAAAATAGTCAACCTGGTGTGTAATCAACTTAAAAACAAACAAAAAATTTAATTGAGCATGAAGGAGTTCTGTGGTCTCTGCTGGCCACTCAAACACACAGATTGGGCAACAGAGGCAGGATCAAAGTGGATGTGGCACAGCAACTAAACACACCATTTATTTATAATATTGGGACTGTAATCCTTGGCCAGCAAAACAGTGGCAGCAGGACCAAAGCAGCCATAAGGACAACACATAGAGCCTTCTAATTACTTATGGTCACAAGCCATAAGCTCCAGCAGCACCAGTTTCCTGCTGGAGCCTGCTGAAGCCCTTCAGGAGGCCCTGCGCCGCCAACAGAAGCAATGACAGCCTTTCTCTCAGCTGCCCCTTTTACTCCAGAAACTAACCCAGGAGAGAGGGAAGAAGCTGAAAGGCAGAGGAAGCAGCAGCAGCATTTTTCCAGCTACCAGGTTTTACTGGGACTGTGAGAAAAGGAGGCTCTGATGCTGCTGAGCCCGAGCAGCGCGTCCAGCCCTGCACCTGCAGCCTGGCAGGGAGGAACGGGCTGTGGAAGGCACATTGCACACCACGAATTATCCCAGCAAGATGCAGGTTGAGAGCTCCTGAAAAACTTTAAGACTACCCTATAATCTGGCATTTTAAGACGTAAGTATCTAAGCTTACAATGTTGGTAGGTGCTCTTTTGCATGCACAAATTTTAGACAGGGAAAAAAAGGACTAAAGCACAAGATGCGGAGTTCTGTAGTGGAATCATTTACGACATGTTTCTATTTCTAGGCAACTTCAGTGTTTGTACAAAACTGCATCTGGAAAAATGGGCAGGTACAGTACAGAAACGTATATGATGGCCACAAACAATATTATTTATACCATTTCAGACCTAGTTCAGGCACATTATGTCACCTAGCTTGCAAAAACAGCTGCCCACCTGTCAAAACTTCCAAGTCTTATCAAAAAAGTCCAGTGCTATTATAAATAATATTTAGACACCTAGCAATATTGTGAAGAAAGTGGATAACTGCAAAAGTGGACGGAAATAATGAAAAGAGCCAATACCATATCATTCTATAACTCTCCATATACTGATCCAAATGATCATTTGAATCAAAGGTCCTTAAACTGATTTGGAAACTTCCGAAGCCAGAAAGATTTCTAAATTCATAAATAAGTAGAACAGAGCAAGTACTAAATGAGTTGAGTTAGGCCAGCAAACGGCTCAATCAAAAGCTACATTCAGCCCACAAACTTTGCAAAGTTTATCTCCAATAAAATAATTCCTAATCAACTGATTCTTTACAGACTGTATTTCCAATTTTTCCTAATTCTGAAGGTGTAGAAACAACATAAAGTTACTAGCTTTATTTATGTATCCATTTCATATAGCACAGCTTATAGTGCTGAATCTTTGGCATACTGGAAATTTTCTCCTGGTAGAAATATTCATTAAAGAAAGCAGTTATCACTGCCTCCTACAGCATCATAGTTACAAGCCTATCTCAAAGAATGGATAGTTACATTTTTGTTTCCAGATTCAAAAAGTGTTAAAATAACCTGAAAAAAATAAGAGCTAGTTTTTCCACCATTAATTATCTAAAGAAACGAGGAAAAAAATAAAAAGGACTATTATCTTTTGTTCTTATTCTTCGCTGTTTCTAAATCTAATTCATAGAGGTCTGTTACCAATCCATTTACCTTTCCTGCAAATCCATACATCCCACTTACTGTGACTCAGTGCTCTCTGGGTCAATGATTATAAAACCGTGAGGTTTATGCTTCATCAGTCTTGTTGGTGAAACCCATCTACCCAAGTCTTCCATCTGACTGATGCTTAAGAACTCAAAGGTTTAACACATTCTCTGTGATTACCTGTGATGCTGACCCACCTAAGAAAAGCAAAATGCTTTCTAAGGTTTTAAGGTTCTAAGACTCTGCCTTAATTTGGCTATAGATTGACTTTTATTCCCCTAAGCTTATATTTTAAAGTAATTTTTTTCCAGTTTTTCTCAGATTTTCTACTGAGAGTTTCCTTTGACAGTAAGTCAAGTTTTTGTTAAAATCACAGCTTGTATCATACCATCTTGTTCCACAATCTTTCACCTTAAACACTTCAGAAATTATAGCTAGTCTTCAGTCTGTCATTTCCTGCAATAGTTAAAGTAGCACCAAAGTACTTTCTAATGGAAAACAAAACAAAACAAAAAACCCCACACAGAACAATGCTGGATCTTTTTCAAAATATTAAAACAAACAAAAAAGCAAAAAATCCTGACATATCTACAATACCATTTGCCTCACTTTTACTGCGCTTATTGCTCAGGAATTGTTTTCATAAGTCTAAGCTTCATTTCAGTAGATAAGCAGGTCCTATCAATCACATATAAGAATACAAATTAGTCTTTTAAGACTAAGTATGATAGATACCCTCTGATTTACTTGTTGTTTTGTTTGCATTCGTGATTTTCATTCCATTTCCTTAAAAGACCATTTCTCATCAGTAGTGAGAATCACGTTGCCCTGCATTTATAGCTAACTTGTTTCTAGCTATGCACTTTTAAAACAGGAAGATCCATTGTAGGCATATTTAAAAACAACTGTAGCTTTAGTATAAAATTCCCTTTTATAAAAACCGGGTGTTAGAGAAAGATGAATAGTGTGTATATATACTCTTAATAAGAAAAAAAATATGCTCATTATTTGTCTTTTAGTTAAATTCTGTTAAATAGTAATGGAAATACAATCAGCAAAACCAGCAAATACTCATTAATACATTAATCAAATAAAATTATATGCTTTGTAACGAAGGGTGTTTTGCATTTACGACTTGCACTTTTCTTATAGATGACTTAGAAATGCATGGGTTGTGATTACACTGTTATAAGTATTAAGATCTCAACTTTCCACACTTGATTTTCACAGATGAATCCGCATCCAAGGAGTTTCTCAGCTGTGAATCAACTAGATATTGTACTAAATAAGAAAACATGTTTTCGCACCCACATGACAGTCTACAGTTGTTGAGGCCAGGCTCACCTCTTCAACATGCTCTTGATCAAGGCATTTAAGGCATTTTGCCAGTGATTTCCATCAGATCATGAATCTGATTAAACTTCCAGCACCAAAACACACACTACTGGTATATTAAATTTTTGTATAGGTTTAGTAAATTTTATAATAAAAAACAATTATCATTAACAATATTGAATATACAAAGATATTAACATTACGTATTCAGCATTAAATTGATTTAGCTAAATTCACATATTTAAATAACTTTCCTATGCTATTCCTAGTCCATAAAAATGGATTTTTAGAAACACTTTTTATTCATCTTTAGAAAGCTGGAGTAAGCCTTTAGTTAAGTTATACTTGTTTCTATTGCCTACCTTTCCATCTGTGATATTATTCAGTCCTGAATTCTATGGCCTACAAACTAAAGCTGCTTCTTATTTACTCCTTTAAATGGTAGAAACTTGAAATCTGTTTATACACTATTTCCAAGACCTCTTCCTTTGTGATATTTTGGTAGTTTATTCTACCCCACTCCCACTACTACGCTATCCTTAGGTGAACAAATTAATTACTTTCTTTAAATCTCTTCCCTAAATATCCCCTACAGGCTTAAGCAACAGAGTCACTCAGAGTTACTGACATCCTAATAAGTTCAAATATCAAAGTTCTTCAGGAGGAGACTACTTCTTGAAACTAACATATTGGTTTTCACCTACAAACACATTTTGATGGTAATCAAGCCAGAATGTGAAAACTCTGTAAGGCACCTCTGTAAAAACAGCAGCTAGAAATGACAGCTAAACTAACAAAAAGACTCCAGATTGTGTGATGAACCTTTAAGATATAGGCAGGTATTGATAGTTCTGCAGAGAAGTAAGCTGGAGCCAAAGCTTTCAAGCAGGATGCTGGAACTATGAACATGTATGTTCAGGCTGGTTACATTAGGCCACACATCTCTACAGGTATATATCACTTTAAAAGCAATATACCCTACTAATTAAGAAATAAACATTAGCTTCTGTTGTCAGAAAAAAAGCTTGAATTTCTTTATAACAGTGCTTACAACTGGGTGGGGAGGAAAGCAAACTAGAGGAAATGAGTCCAACAATCCTAAATTAAAACTAAAGCATTTAGTTCTCAAAACTCAAAAAAGGTGAAGGTCATAAGTAGATGACTGGATTCATAAGTGTCTGATGTAATATTTCCTTTCTATTTTAAACAAATTAAGTTTAAGAGGCAAACAGTATACCATGCTATCTAGAGTACCTCCTAAATTACTACATTTCTGTTGCAGTCAAATACTCACTTAAAGTGGAGTGGTAAAAAAAAAAAAAGGTATCTAATCACACAAGAGCATAACTGTCTATCAAAATAATAAGCTTCCTGTCCTGGAAAAATAACGAGTCTGAAGCTATTTACTGCCAGTATTTAGGATGTGGGTTTCAATATTATAAACTCTCAATGACTGAAGCCTCAGGACAAATCCACTTACTGAGTACATTACCCTTACCAGAGAGCTAGGGCTACCTGAACTTTCTATTTCTCCCCCCAAAGAAGCGGTTTATTCTGTCAGTTATTTATTTTAAAATTACTTCTTAATTATTTTGTGCCAAGTTTTGCTTTGTCTTCTTTACTGAGGAGAAATATCAGGAGAACAGCGGAGAGAGAAATAAGGAGTTAAAGCTGTTACTGTTACTTTCAGGTTTAATTACAATATAGGATGCACAAACAACTGCCCTAACAGATAAGGGAGAGTATTTTGAAATACTTGGCATATACAATGGACATTATGGCTCAATAAATTTAATCTATCAATACTGGGCAATTTTAGACTATGTTTTTTTTTTTTTTTTTTTTTTTTTTTTTTTTTTTTTTTTTTTTTTTTTACAAACACCTGGGAATACATATCTCTAGATATGATAGATTTGCAGGGATATTTATGGGTTCAACAGCTGTAAAGAGTGATTGACAAAGTTAGCAATAGGTGGGAATAGTGTGTTCCTCATGCCTTGCATCTGGTCTGACTATGTAAGGAATATAGAACTTGATTATTTTAATTGCTTAGTTCTGTACAAGTTAACCTTTTAGTGTTTGTTTTTTTAGTACAAAGCTGAGAGAGCAAGATACACATGTTATATTATGGAATCTGCGGACACTCATATTTTTCTTTGTAATTAGTTGTCATCATTTTGTTTATACAAAAAGGTGCAATATTGCTGTTCAGGGTAGCTTAGGGATTTTCCTATCTGACACTGTGATCCCACTAGCCTCATTCTAATTCTCAGGACACTAGTGAATAGGGAAGAAGGTAAAAACCTTCAGAGCCAAGATTCAAATGGCAACAGTTGGAAAAACGTGAAGCTTATTTTGGCTGCTTTTTAGAAGCGTATTACATTATGAGTGTAACAGCTCTAATATTTAACATAATTCTCAAATGACCAGAGGCTTGTACTTTTAAAGTCCAAGCTAAGAAAATATGAACAAAGTGTAGCCATAAAGAATGGCTACAGTCTTTTCTGGACACTGCCTAACAGCCCTGATCCAAATTGGCAAATACAACAGGGCAGTAGAAAATTCCTAAGCATAAAGTAGAACCTGGAAGATCATGCTACTCAATAATCTCTTTTTCCTAAGCAGTACGAAAACAGTTATTCTTGAAGAATCCTTGGCAGAGGGGATCTTTTTTTTTGTGCAAAAGCCATAATCACTTGCTGGAAGAAAAACAGATGGTGCCAAGCACCATCTTAGTTATTTTGAAGTGTGTTAATGAGCTCTGTGCATCACCAGAATCACTTGTGTCAAGCAGCATCTTGTGTATTATGTCTCCTGGGTGCTTAAGCAAAAAATGAAATAATTCCTGGAAATGTGTATCTTGAGACAGAAATCATTAACCGTCACCAAAAAGTCACTCTCCTGTGATTTATTTCTGAATAAGGGTTATTTCAAGAGTTCCAGAGACCGTGTAATTTTGTATGGAACTCATCAAGTAAAGATTTTGAGACACCTAGCTTTTCTCCTCTTTCTAAAAAATTCCTGGAACATGTTCTAATAATAAATGCCATTAATAATAGCTAAGAACTATGAGATTATCAACAGCAAATCTCTACAGGTTAAATGGGAAAGTGCTTCTACTTACTACGCTTCTCAAGGCAGCAATTTAAATCTCACTCTGTACCCCAGATCCCAGGAACTTTTCAATAAAATTTCCAAATTCATGTAAGACATCTCAGAGCCAAATTTCTAGGTGAATCTTTTCTCCCCTCCGTCATCCTCTCTCTCATTCAATACGCGTTTTCAAAGCAACTATTAAATTCTTATTCAAGGTACTCTCAGGGTATAAGGGCAGGTTTTGAAGGACAGAGGCAGACTCCCAGCCCACCGCACAACTATTTAGAGACTATCATGAGGATAAGGACAGGCCACAGGCGAGGCCTTGCAGCACACAAGACGCCAGGCGTGTAGCTCTACAGCAGGCTCTTCTCTTTATAAACGCACGCTGAACTCCTCAGGTATGAAGGACTAGTCACCAGCTACCAAGAACCTCTACAGAATGCCTCAAGCAGGAAAATTTTAAACCAACAAATGAGAATTTTTCACACAGAGAAAAATAGAAGTCACTGGAGAAAATGACACTCAAAAGTACTATTTAAGTGAAAATTGGAGAGCAGTTGACACACAATTCCCAACCACATACATCTGCGTATGACTAAGGATATAAAACGAGCTCACACGGCCTTTCTTTCTCAGACATAATGCTTAGCCTATAATATTGCCAGTCTGCTCCCAGATCTCCTAAACTCTTATTAAAAACACCCTCTCCAGACACATTTCTCTCCCACTAACAGAGAATTTCCTTGCCAAGAAAAGCATGCGAGCCAGCACCATATGAAATACCGTGTATGTTGTCCTGCGTGTGCAGAAAAAACCGACAACTGGCTCTGGGGCCTGTTATCACCAGGTGCAGCCACGGGGAGAAAATACTAGGAGAGAAGGGGGATAAAACAAGCTGACGAATGCTCCGAGCACAAAGGTAGCCAGTGTAACCGCCCGGATTAAGTCCCGGTAAAGTGACTGCAACGAGCGGCCGGGGACCAGGCCTCAGCCGGCTACCAGCGCGCCCGGCCCGCAGGCCGCGGCACCTGGCCAGGCTGCAGCGACAGCCACCCTCTCCCCGCTACCTGCATCCTCTGCTGGGAGGGTTTCTGAATTGCTTCTTTACCACGGAATGTAGCTGAAGATCCCCAAACAGATAAAGCAACTGCACGTCGATAAATAGCTTTCCACACAACCAGCCACTAACACTTGCTTCCTCCGCCTCTCCCTTCTCTCCAACCTAGCACATTAGAAATTCCCTATCTACATTCATCTGGAAAGGGGAAAAGAAAAAAAATCTCTCTTAAAAATCATGTAGTATCCAGAAACACATTTTGATTAACAGTTCTTGATCCAAACTTCAATATATGTTATACTGATCACTATTAAATAGTCCAGTGGAATGTAATAGAACCCTGTTTTAGGCCGAGTGCTGAGGGCTGTTTCTTATTTTTGCATACCAAACTTCATTTAGAAAAAAACAGTATGGAGACGACCAGTAGCCTCCAGAAAAAGCTAAGAAAATACTCTCCTCCAGCTAACTTCCAGTTAGCTATTAACCAAAACGCATTCCACAGCACCCAGAATGATTTTTTTAGTTCATATTTTTAAAACAATCAGAAAGGTTTTGCAAATGATTATTCCAATTCCTTTTGAAGCTCTCTAATTAAAAAAATCTTTACAATATCATTTCATAACAGCTTTTCAGCATAAACTAGGAATCTATCCAATGCTTGGAACATGACAGCTAAATTCAAACAATATACTTACAATAGCTGTAATTATTTTGAAATAATTAAAATAAGCTAAACAAAGTGAGGCCCACAAAACAAGCATTCCGAAAGCAGTTTCTTTGGGGAAAAAAACACAATTGAAATGAGGCAAATGTAGCCTGGCTTGCCCTAGACAGAAAGGCAGTAGATGCTGGCCTAAAAAGGCCACCTAAAAAGGTGTTTCAGATGGTTAGAAGGATTTTCAAATCCAGTGCAAATAAAACAGTAGTAGATATGAGTCGAAATGAGGAAAGGAAGGACAAGGAGAATTATGATAGAAAAGCAGAGTCCCAGCATAATAAGCTGGAGTCTATACTGGTCTGAGCACGCTTATTAGACAACCCCAAAGTACATTACTTAGAAGATTTGTCTTTACCAACTCATGTTCAAGTTGTCTTGCAAGGACTTTCAATTACTTTAAAGACAGATATTGGAAAGAATGAGGAGAATCCAACCATATTACGTCCACCTCTTTCCTTATCTTCCAGGCTGAAGTAAACCTGCCCTTTCTCACGCTTTACTACCCAATCTTGCTACACCAATTTAAACTAATAAAATATTAAATCTTAAAAAAAAAAAATAAGAAATAACTCTGGGCATAAGCTTAAGCATCTTTATGAAGATGATGTCAGAAGGACCTTGTGCTATGTATAACATAGGACATTTAGTTTATGTTTTCCGATTCTGATTCCTTAAGAATTCTTAGAACCATTAGAAACTATGGTATCTGGTTAAAAATTTTGATCTGATGAGAGTTCAGAAATAAAAACCTTAAATGGAAAGTTATTCAAGTTATTTGATTTAGTTTAGTACTGATCAATCCTTAAACAACTTCTAACTATTTTTGGAATTTGGGCTTCATACTGTATCAAATCAATATAAGTGTCATTCTATTCAGATGCCTCGTTTTAAAAAACATACTAAGACGAAAAAGGCTTCAGTGCCTGCTGTGAGGACATCTCCCAAAATGGCCCAGTACATGCTATTCAATCTCCTTTCTCTAGTATCCCAAACTTATATGAAAAATTGCAACATTCTAGCAATTGCAACACATGTCAATTCATATTCTGTGCCTTAACAATGTTCAGCCCTTGATGAGATTTCCATCATGACAGTATCAAACTGCACAGTATGACAGCTTCTAATACCCAGGTTTACCAAGATAGATAAAAATGTGGGCAACACTCCAATTGCTTTGTGGCTAAGTGTTTAAAGGACCCTGAAATTGCTTCCCAAATGCCTTCCCAGATGCTACATCTTCTCCCAGTCTGGGAATATGGGCACTTCTAACACTCTCAATGACCCTGAGAAATTCCACTATAGCCACTTCATGCTATAGCACTTCATCCACTAGTCATTTCATCCACTATAGCTCATCATGCAGCAGGAGAAAAGTGTGGCAGCAAATGCATGGATCCTTGCAAGATCCATGCCTTAATAATAATTTTAGATGAAACATCAGTACATTCAGGATATAATTACCCAGCAATCTTTAATTTTGTGTGTTCCTCAGCCTTTTTAGTCATCAGGAGTGTTGCCTGACAGACCCGTAGAAATGCCTGCTCTTTATGTGTGACAAGACGATTTTGAAAATGTGTGTTATTTATATTTGGAGCAAGATAACTTAGTCACTGCTTCAAACCTGCAATAAAAATACCAATCACTAAGTGCCATGACAAAATAGAATCAAAAAATGCAAATGTATTCATAAAGGTGCTCTTCTGTTTGTACAGCACCAATGACTGCTTGGGAGTCTCAATTTTCCCATGGACATTTTAATTCCTTTAAAGAAGTAACTGTAGCAGCTTTACATTCATGAATTCTTACGTAAATAACTCCTCATATATTTCAGAAGGCAGAAACTATAAGTTAGAAAATAGATTATAATTTCAATCTTCCAAATCTTTTATATCCTTCTGAAAGAGAGGGACCATTTATTACTTGTACATGTAAGAGTTTGTCTGATGGCGAGCAAAAATTAAAGAGTTTGTAGTGTATGCATTCAGGTTAGAGGCATAATTATAAAACTAGGTTCACTGTACTGTTCATAGAAAGGAGAAGTAGATTAGCACTCTCCCACCTAGCTCCATTCAATATACACAGGGAGCAACACAGATACCCAAAGTAGATTCAGGCAGCTCAGAAGACTTACTTGAGTTTGCTTCATTGCCCGCTCCATTCGGCGAGTACTTCCCTTTTCAAGCTTAGTCCGAAGAAGCAAGGCTGAAGTCTGAATGGCCCAGAACTTCGGCTGAGAGAGTAAACACTAGAGAATGGGAGGGAAAAAAAAGAAAAAAGTTTTAGATGAAAAGATGAAAGTGAAAGATTTGTCTCAAGCATAAATTCCATTTCCTATTTTGAATGTCAGAAGCACGGTCATTGTATCTATTTGATATTTGATGAATTCAAAACTGTACAGACTAATTTCTTTTTAGTTTAAAAGATGCACGCCAAAACTATTGTTTCCTTCTCAAATATTGCAGATCTGAGTGTCTCCGTACTATATGCTGAACATAGAAGAGAGGTGATAAAACTGCACAAATTAGCATGGCTAATTGACGTGAAAAGGAAAAAAACAATTTGATCCTGTGCTTTATTGCTTTGACATTTCACCTGAACTATGCTTATTTTCTTAGGGGAGCAAGAAGAAAAGGAAGAGAATCTTAGACTAGACTTTGTAACTGATGAATATTTATAAGCAAGAAGAATTAATGAAAGCCTGAATCTTGCACATCTGACAGGGAATACCTTCCTGTCTACAGCAACTAAAATAATAGTTCTTAAAATAAGAGACAGAATCTCTGGTGCTCCATCTTGTGTCTATTGCTTCTCTTAACCTGAGCATCTCAACTCTGCCCCCTGCTTCTCTACATCTTCCTATTGGATAGCTGTAGACAGCAGTAAAACTCCTGCCTTAGCTCTCTTCCTCCTAAGGTATAACAAAACCTCTCAGCCTGTCCTTATTTATCAGGTGTTCCAGTCTTCTATGTTAACAGCATCTCCATATTGAAATAGAGTGAAAGTGCTCCATATGTATCAAGAATATCAATCAAGTTACATTTTTTATAGCTTGAGGATAATAGGAAGACTTTTCCATCTGCAGTATAATCTACAGGGAGCATAATCAGTAAAAAGCTTCTCCATAAACTCAGTAGTTATGACTTCCTTATGACTTGATGCCAGTCTTGAATCACTGATTTTTAGGAAAGGCATAACTTTGATACCACTTAATGTATAGATAGCCTGGATTCTTTCCAGTGTGATTTCAGACACCAATGTCATTAATTCTGTTAAGCTAGAAGAGGGAGACAGCAGTAAAACTTCCTTGCTATTTTATTAATACCTTGTGATGCAGTCTTTCTGAAAAACAAAAGAAAACAAACAAAAAAAACAACTGTCTACAGATTTTTGTTGAGGGGAAAAAATAAATGAAGTGTTTCAATGGCCTTACTCTTTCCTCCCAGAGATCCCTTACTGCATTAAAAAGTACGTCTTGCTGGTGGTTTCAGAGAGATGCCTGGCAAATTTCCATCATGCCTATTCCGTTATGTTTTAACAGAAATCAAGCAGAAATAGAAGAGTTAAAAGAGTATTTCTGCAAGCAAAGCAGCAGAGGAAAGAGAAGCGACAGCAAATGAAGCAGCAGGAATGTATGTTCAAACACTTCAACAGCAACTAATCCGCCCTATTGTGACCAATATTTTTGGTATCTCTGCACAGACTCATTGATAAATTCTACTCACTATTGCACTAACAAGTTCCCAAACGTTTGCCCATCCTGTTCATACTCGGCAGCTGCAAATACCAGGGAAATGCCATTAAAACTTTATACATTCTGTATACCACCAAACATCATTTTATAAATTAAATATTGCCAATAACTGACCTGAATTGTAGTTCTTTCTTCATCACCTTTCTTACTATGGGAAGTCCCATCTACTACCTGATTTTCTTTGATCTGGAAATAAATATTCTGTAGCAGGCAAACAGAACATTCCTAAGAGAGGACCCATGTTTCTGACTTTACTTTTCAGTGGTCCAGTTTGTTTGCCGCTAAAAAACAATCCAAAAGAATTGTTTGGCAGAACATTTGAATGATGCTTATTTTAGCTTAAAAAAGGTAACCTCTTTTGTGAGAAAGGTTACCTTCCCCCTCTTTTCTCTTATTGATATTGCATCTTATTACTTTATTCTCCCTTGAGCTCCCCTCAAAAAGATGCTACATGGTGCTGGATACACATACTTATTTATCACATGAGCACATCTGCCAAGAGAAAAGTAACAGCTGAAGTGCTTGATTAATCAATGGTGCTGGAGGGGCTCATTTTCAGGTCCAATCGCAGCCCAGCAGCAGAATATTTTTCCCCATCCC
This sequence comes from Crypturellus tataupa, assembly GCA_034781795.1. Classification (NCBI taxonomy): domain Eukaryota; kingdom Metazoa; phylum Chordata; class Aves; order Tinamiformes; family Tinamidae; genus Crypturellus; species Crypturellus tataupa. The sequence continues at coordinate 2,126,442 of JAWLRI010001063.1, forward strand.
TCTAGTTTAAATGACTGGCACAAGTTGGGCATAGAGCAAACGGTCTGTGTCAGCTTCCTCCAGCCCTGCCAGAGGTGAGAGGATCCACAGCTCTGGAAAGTCTCTTTTACCTCTCTCCCTATACATCCTATCCTGATGTCTAGACAGTTATTCAGGCAGTCATGCTAAATATCACTTACGCATAAAGCCCTAACAGGAGGCTAGAGAAGCAAAGAGGCAGGGGGAGGGGAAAAGAGCAGGGGAGTGAAACCTGAGATATGAAATAAGGTTGTAATTGCTCTGTATAAGAATCCTGCTTTTAAGGGTATTTATAAAAAAAGATAAACTTGCTGAACAATCATGAAAAAACAAGAGATATCCTTTAACAACTCTGTTGCTATAAACGAGCACAGCAGCTGCATACAACAATGAGAATCACATCTATTTTTCGGGTAACACACACTTGTAATTATATGTGTACTGAGCTCTGTCTTATGCCAGATCTCAAATGTTTGGTTTTCATGGCCATGTTCAAAATGATCAAAACATTGATACCTTCATAATGTTTAAAACAGAATAGATATAAAATATGTGAATATATAAATGGCACAAATATTTATGCTTAGGTGTTTTGAAGAATAATTGCAGAACATGTATTAATAACTATCAAGTGTACTTAAATTTACCACCCAGAACATCTACAGATTCCAGATAATAAATGTTTTTGTCAGCCCCAAAGCTTTAGAGTTCCACCTGAAGCTAAATGTAGACTTATTAATGAGACCATAGTTTGGAAAAAGACATCTGGAAACAATGGAAATTAAATGAAGATTATGCAAGTTTTGTCAACATTTTGCAAATATTATGTACTAAAGGCACTGAAGAAATAATTTAGAACAAAAACACATTATTGAGAATCTTCTCAAGTCATCTTTGTTCATGTTTTAGAGAAAACAATAAAATAAGGAAAAGAAAAACAGGAAAATTAGATGGAATGAGAAGGGAAGAAAGTTATGTAACTTTTTCTGCACAGAATGGAATATTTTCACATGGGCAAACTCATTACTCCAACTCCCCACAATTTTCCTACAACAAAAAGCTCTTAATATCTTCCTCTTCTATTATTTCATAGTGAAGTAAAAAAGAAATATTAGTTAAAATAATACATAAAAGCAGAATGATGTATTATTTTGAATTTAGAATGATGCTATCTAGATTATATTGGAAAGAAACAATAGTAAAAATAAACAGTAAACAGCAGGATAATATATTGCAGTTATAATAATATATATATATAACATATAGGTATATAATTTCCCTGTTATCTTAAAACAAAGCTGCAAATAATACCCTGGGATGTGTGCGCACTGCAAGCGATATTGAGTTCCAGAGCTAGGCTGACTCAAGTACAATTACTCAGTCTCAGCATTTTTTAGAATTTAACCTAGGCATGATACATTCCCTGACACCTCCTATTCATCTGTTAAAGAAAGGGATAAGAAAGACAGGGTAAAGAAAGGTTGCATAAATTACAACTTCCATACAAAATTTATAAGAAGCTAATAGGACTCTCAAAGCTAGTGCCAATTGCTATTGCACACATGCACATCCATACTAGTTATATATATGTCTGTGTGTATACACATGCAATCATGTATATAATGCTTGATTTTAAGGAAACAAAGGAAAGAGAGAGAACGGTATGAAGCTTAAAAGCAGAAATGTAATATATTCAATATCAAAATAAAACAAGTTAACCCAAGAAACTTTGGAAAGATGGGACACAGAGGAGTGTTAGTGCCCTACAATACTGTATGACAGCTAGTTGACAAACCACAAAAAGCAGGTCTTCTAAAGGGTAGATGAATAAGGCTGTCATAGTCAATCATGACTTAAAGAAGGCATAGGTTGTTATCAGCAATTGCTCTGCAAGATGCCGTTTTCTCTTCTTAGAAAGGTAGAAGGTCCTATGAAAGTTTTCAGGGACATCCCAGCTAGGAATAGAGTACAGGGGCTATTTAGATCTGCTAGCTAAGAAACTGGAAGATCTAAAGATGATCTTTGTTATTTACGCTTCTAAATGTGTTTTTTTTCTCATTACAAATCTATGTTTTAAGTAAGTCCATTCGTTTATCTTGGAAGCTTGTGCAATGATAAAACTATCGGTGGCCTGGCCACCTACTGTGATGGCTATGACAGAGCTCTGGTTTAGGCTAGACTTGAACTTTAAGCACCTTCAAAATGCAACAAGCTGCAAAATTCTCAGGAATTTAGCTATTAATCCACCACTAAACCAAACTATTTACATATCATCCAAATTGCCTGGATATGGTACAATGACTCACTTCAAGGTGCTGACATGAGGCACCTGAGGGTTACTCTGCTCCTCTGTCCTGTCATCAGGACAGAGAACAGCCTTTAGTTTAGATTCACTCAGGTATTTTATAATATATTTTCAAAAATAGCCTCTAAAAAGGATTTAGAAAGAATAAAAAAAATCCTCCTTATTTTCATTTTATTACCGATTTCAGTTAACAAAGTTCTGCAGTTTTGTTGTTTACACTTCCAAAAATGCACATATAATTATGATTTCAAAGTTACCTACATGGATTAATATTTGTTTATAATTAGTCATACTTCATATGTCCAAGCATGTATTTATCTGTTGATCTTCATGCATTTATGCAGATCAAAACTGTTTTTCTGTGTCAGGCAATGGTAATGACATCTGGTTATATTGAGTCTACTTTATAGTCTAAAAGATTAAAGAAATTAAAGCTAAGTCCAGAAAGAAGCAAAAGAATGTTTTGAAAAATGTCTCTAGAAAAATAATTTGAAGAAAAAAAAATCTTTTATTCAAACTTATCAGCATGTACAGTGATTTGGGTTAAGAATTAGTCTTTCCATGTGTAAAGCTGATAAAGGAATAACATTCTTAATCTATAATAAAAAAAGAAATATTAGGACAAAAATTTTATTTATGTGAAGCACTAGAAAAAGTTCTCAAGATGTCAAACACCACAAGTTTCAAAGAACTAGTCATACAAATACCTGTCAGAGATGATCTATACCAACTTGTCTTCTGTTTTGTTTTTTTAAAGCACTACTGTTGCCTGGGGGATGCACTCTGCTGGCCCTGCCCATCACGGATAAAGAAGAAATCATTGCAGATGAAGAAGAAATGATTGCAGTCAGTGTAAACCTTGGCTGCAGAGACTATGAGATGGTGGAGTCTGAGATCCTGTGAGAAGTGAGAAAGATGAATAGAATTACAGACTTCAGGAGAATAAATTCTGGCTTGATGAAGGATATGCTTGGCCGGATCCCAGAGTGAGATTGCCCTCAAGGGCAATAGGACCCAGGAGAGTGGTTGATCTTCTGAGAAACTTCTCTTAAATACACAAGAATGTGCATGCTGGAATGGGCCGAAGCGGAGAACTTGGGGCAGAAGGCCTGAACGGATGAACCCGGAACTCCTCACCAAGCTCGAATGCAAGGAGGCAGCACACACAAGTGTACCTGCAAGGCTACCCACAAGTTGCACAAAGACCCTGCCAAGCATGCAGGAGTAGAATTAGCAAAGCCAAGGCTCAGTTGCTGTTGAAATTAATTGGAGCAATGAAGGACATCAATAATAGTTTGTACAGGAGAGGAAAAAAAGGGGAACACACATTAAGGAAAACCGGGGCCTGTTGTTCAATGAGGCAGGAACCTAGTAGTATGGAAGAACATGGAAAAGGACAAGGTACTCAGAACCTCTCTGTCTTGTTCTGTGAACAGCAGTACATCATTTTCCCAATTCTCTGTAACAGCCTTGGCAGCATTTTCATTAATGATGTCCACAAAGTTCATACATGAAATTAAAGGAGGAAGCAGTTGATACACTGGAGGGTAGGTCCATCATTCAGAGGACCTTCACAGGCTTGAAAAACACGCTGGCAGAAAGCTCAAAGACCAAAGCAAAGTCTTGCACCTGGGAAGCAATAATCCCAAGCACCAATGCAGGCTGGGTGCTAAATGGACAAAAAATAGCTGTGAAGAAAAGGAGTCGGGAGGTTCCTAGGCAAGCCGACCACAAGTCAGCAAGTCTGCTCTTATGACACAACCACCAACACATATGGGGCTATACTGGCCAAGATGTAGCCAGTAGGTTATGGGAAATGATTCTTCCCTTTCTATTCAAGCTTCGAGCTCACCAGTACAAGGTAGGCGCAGACACACTGGGCCAAGCCCAGCACAGGACCACACAGATCCAGGGGGCTTGGAGTGCACAACATACGAAAAGAGGCCGAGGGAACCACTTCTGTTCAGTTTTAGAAGAGCTCAAACTTAGCTTTCCATTATCCCAGAGGAGAGGGATCCACACTGTTCTTAGAGGTTGCAGTGGGAAAAACAGCAGCAACAGATACAATTTGGAACACAGGAAAATTTTCATGATGAAGGTAGTCTAGCAGCACAATCTTTGATTCAATCAGTGATATAAAACATAATGACCACATATAGTTCTGATGAACAAGTGAGTAATTTGGGTATAAAAAAAGAGAGGATGCTGAAACAAATGTTTTTAAATCATCTGCTCATGGCAACTTAAGTCATCTCTAACTATTGATATTAGAGACAACACTCCCAAATAATTTTGGAATTTACACCACTACTCAGGGTGGTAATATGAGCACCTATAAAATCCTCACCTTTGTAAGTATTACACAAGATAAATGACATTTGATTGCATGTGTCATTAGCTAGGTAAGACCTACTCATCTGAAAAAATAAATGGGCCTCTGTTCAAGGCAGCAGATCTATAAACTATTCATTTCTAGAAACAACAGAATTTTCTTAGGCACAAGGAATGACAAGCAGTGTGTTCCCCAGCCACACTTGGGTAGTCATGAACACTTTTGTGTTTTCTAAAGCCCAATACGGAAATATGGAAAAGGTTACAGTAAGACTTCACTCTAGATAGTTCCTGTTATGTCCTTAGAGAGAGGCACCAACAAAATAAATAAGCAGATAATAATATTTTCATAGTTTGAGAGGTATGTATGATCTCCATAAATACTTTGGCACTGCATATATGCAGCAATTAGAAGGAAGAACGGGAGAGAGGGAACTATACTTTTTCTGCAATTTAGTTGGCAAAGTTGCTTCCTAGCATGGATTACCTAATAGATATTAGTTTCCCATGGGTTTTGGCTGCTGGCATGTTTTTCCTGGTTTGTTTTTTGAAGAGATCTAAACACGGAATTCTCCTGGTGAGAGGTAGTCTGTTCTACTGTGCATCTCACCTTCTTGAGATCAGAAGAGCTACTTGGACGGCAAAAACAACAAAGGCCCTATTGATATATTTTCACAGTTGTCAAAATCTGTCCTGTTTAATTTCACAGCTTCACTGAGCACTCAAATCTATCCTAGACAAGCTAAAGCATTATCAACTAATGCCGTAAATCCCAAGTATGCATATGCCAACATAAAAGCAACTGTATTTAAAATTTCTATTTATTTTTCTCCTGTCAAGCTTATGGTAATTTTAGTTTGGCAACTGATCACACTTTTTTTCCATATGATTTGACAATTTTTTAAAAATGAAACCTATATCCAAGTCTTTGGAGTTATAGACTCTTAGCTGATCCACAGTAGTCTTAGAGCAAAACTATCAAGAAATGGATAATATTCGTTTCCATTGAAAACTCCAAAGGATATATTCTACACTTAGGGTGAATTATATTTCATGCATTATTCCAAGTCCAGTGTTACTGTTTCTCTTTCAGTCTTGCATAGGGAAAAAGGTGTTAAATTTGGTTAGGTCTTAAATATTTTCTAGCAGTATGTAAAATAAGTTCTACACTGCATCTTTTAAGATTAAACCAGGACCTTTGCACTGCAACAAACAGCAAAAAGCCCCCCAAAATTATGCAATGCTTGAATCCATACGACATGTATTAGCCGAAGTTCCCTTATGAGATATTTTGTCATTTTTAATGAGTTGTTGCATCAAGGTTGTTTTACAATCCAGCATTTGATCATTTCTGTTTTTTTTAAAGTCTCTTCAAGTTACCATCATTTCAATGTTATATTTAAGTGGACTGTATCTGACTGTCATTTAGGTAAATCAGAGAGACAGACAGTAATCATAAGAGTATTAAAGTGACAAAGGAAAAGATTTACTTTCCTGCACTGAGACACCAACATATGCACTGTGCCATTTTCCACCATTGCTTTAATATCCCCTATATATTTCAGTGGGTTAGGACCACACATTCAGCATACTTGTTTTTTTCCAAAGTCTAAAGCTATTCACTCAAGTGTACAACAAGGGTTTATTTTGGTCTATAAAACTAATCCTGGGACTGTACAACTAAAATAGCTTTCCACCACAACAGGTGTTAGCTGATTACGAGCAGAGTTGGGCTTAGAGCTCTCAGCCACAGCCATTCGGAATGCCTCTCTTGATGTTAAGAAGTCAAGAGCATGGCCAAGACATCACCAACGATCGGCACCAAGGGACTGGCTTAATGAGAATGGTATTTTTAAAATTTGCTTTGTCTAGTCTTGTCTGGTAGTCTCTACGCTAAAGTTATAGCATTACATCATTGTGAACAATTGCTCAATTTGACCACTGAAATATGAAGATTCTATTTGATTTTTTGCATTTTTATATACTTCAGTGTTTTTGGATGAGATTACTTCACTTAAATAGTTTCAACATCCTGGATATTTGAATGCATTTGTAACGAGTGATTATTTCGGATATTTTTAAGCTAATGCATATATATGTATACATAGGATGGACAGGTCTGATTCCCCATCTGCAGCTATGAAGAACTTTCAGATTTCCTCTTTCTGCCCATACTTTACAAAGCAGAATATATTCAGAGGTGTATAAAGTTCTTAAATAAACAGTTAATCCTTTTGACTTGAATGCACTGATTTAGAAATTAATGTTTGACAGTATAGCAGTAAGCAGATTGCACTCATCTAAATGTTAAAGCAGCTTATTTAACTTCAGTTGGCAAACTGCTCTGGAATTCAGCATATCTGAAGATGCACTAACTACAATATAGGCATTACTCAGGAGCTGACAATCAACCCACAAGTTATCAGAGAAGATTGAAATAAGTTGTCTTCTCATAAGACTTGCAAAACTTTACTGTATGCAAGAAGGCTGAAGTCATTTAACTCTATTTTCCACCAGTTTTACCTACTCCCCTCGCAAATCATTTTCTATAGCAAACAAATAACTCTCAGTAGCCTCACACTAACAGAATCCTTACAGACTATGATCCTTATCACCCTAAATATCACTCTCCTCTGGTACATTGTTTTTCAGAAAGTACTGTTACCGCATCTGATATCTACCTTGCAAGATGCGGGATGCATTACAGCCTCCGGGCAGCTATTTTTTTTCCCATCATTAACTGATTTGTGATCCATCTGGAAACTGTGTTGGCTTATTTTGCCATTACATAGTAGATATAAGCACAAAACAAACAAACAAACAAACAAAAATCCCCCCACAACTTCTGGCAGATCAGCTTGGAAGTCAGACTCTCTAGACTGTTGAAGTGTACAGTGGTAAAACAAAGGTCCCTCCCAAAGAGGGTTTTTAACAAATATCTACCTCTGGAGCTCCTTGCGAAAGTCTCTTATTCTCCATTGCTTATTTATGAAGGAGACTAGATTTCTACTTAAATGCCTAGGTTAGATGCCTGACTGAGCTGCTTGCTGCCAATTAATTCTCTAGACAGGTTCTCAAATGACTGGATCTTCCAGGCTCAGTTGTCTTCTGATTCACAGAATTACAGATTCCCTTGACCTTACCACAGAACTCAAGGGAGGGAATCCTCCCTCTCTACTCAGCCCTCCTGAAGTCACACCTGCAGTATTGGGTGCATTTCTGGGCTCTCCAGTGCAAGAAGGACATTGAGCTTCCAGAGAGGGTCCAGCGAAGAGCCAGGAAGATGATTAAGGGACTGAAGCATTTGCCATATGAGGAAAGACTAAGTAAGCTGGGCCTGTTTAGTCTGGAGAAAAGAAGGCTGAGAGGAGATTTGATCTACACGTTGAAGTGTCTGAGGAGTGAAAGTAAGGAGGATGGGGCCAGGCTCTTTTTGGTGGTGGTCAGTGATAGGACAAGGGGTAAGAGCTACAAGTTGAAACACTGAAAGTACCACCTTCAGTTGAGGGAGAACTACTTTCCTGTGAGGGTGACAGAGCCCTGCAACAGGTTGCCCAGAGAGGCTGTGGAGTCTCCTTCTCTGGAGATCTTCCAAACCTGCCTGGATGCCAGCCTGTGCCACGTGCTCTAGGTGTCCCTGCTGGAGCAGGGGGGATCTAGAGGTCCCTTCTAACCTTAAGCATTCTGTGATTCTATGAACTGCAGATACCTCTGAAGTTTTATGATCATTTTGCCTGGGTAGTGAAAAAGATTATGTTATAAATGAGACTTACCCTACAGAGCACAGACTTTGAAAAGAAAAAAGAAAAAAACCCACCAAGAGTCACCTTGTACGCTGTTATGGTTTTTAACCCAAGGCAAGAATCGTGTTGAGAGACATGTAAACATTCATGCAGACGTCATTAGTTTCACACTAGTTGCTATACTAGCAATAGATTTAAGTGTATATGGGTCACAAGTCCCATTACCCAAGTGAGCTGTTTCTTTAACAAGTGCAGAACACTTAGCAATTATTATTCATTACCTCGAAAGACAATTTCTGCAGATAGCACTTTAGAAGCCAAGCAAAGAAAAACAAGAATACTTTGCATCAGAAGTACTACATATTTTCTCTTTTCACTGAAGATATTAGGAGATTTATTGAAAATGAACCATCAGTGAATTCTGTGCACAATAAATGCATCTACTACTTACAGGTAGTGCTAAACAGTTCAGCTTTGCCAAAACACTATGAGGACTATCAGGTGGCGCCTGCTCCATGATACCATGTTACTCTCCTCAGTTCTGCACATGTTCCTCCTACCTACACTAAAAAGAAAACTCTTTGTGAAAAACACATAGTTGCTCCCAGCAAATATTAAGGGTATTCCCATTCACTAGCACCCTTTTCCCTTAGTCAATACTGAAAATATTTAATTGACAATATGGTCAAAATTATTATGGGGAAAATGGGTAATTTCCCAAAGGAAAATAGCCTCAAGACTCTGCTTTTCTTGGCTCATCTTGTTTTCACTAGTAAGGGCAATATAGGTAATGAAGCAGTCTCGTATCTGGTCTTGGTTCTTATGCACACCACTAGGAAACCATCCACTAGCCTCTTCCAATCTCCATTACATTGGCATTTAGGACCTGCAGTTATCCCCAGTCTAGCTCTCCTTTGCAGTGAATTTTATTTTGTTTTTGAAAAGAAAAAAACATACAAAAAAGTCTTTATCTACAGACTTTATTGAACAATGTACTTCCGTCTAAGTAGGAGGCTGCATCTTTCTTATTAATTTCTTCTTCCTCTGTATAGGCTTCCTCTCACATGCAGCAATAAAATAAAAGTGACTGACTCTCTTCCCTGCCTCAAGTATGTTTTTCAGTAGTACATAGGGAAGTGGTTAGGAACATGCTCTTGTTAGAACAATGTTTATGTCCAAAGCCCAGTGCATATCCCTTTCTTCTTCCCACTATAATTTTTGCTTCTTGTGACTAAGCACTAAAAAAAAATTTCTGAGCTTCCTCTTAGGCTGCCTATTTCTATGGTTTTTCTTGGAAAGTTTCCTGCATCATTCCATAGCCATTTTGTGACTCAGAAATACAGAAATATTGTCTATATTGAGAAAATGAAAATAAGGGAGGTCATTTGATATGGCCGTAGGCATACACTGGAATTTGATATCTAGTTAAAAAATCAAAGAAATTATGTGATGAGCAAGTTCTCAGTAAGCTGTGAGGGTAATTAACAGCAAAACTTATTTGCTATTTGATACAGGATTAGGCAAAAGGGCTTTTTCCCACATTTCTGGAGATAAAGGTTGAATGGATGCCTAGTGTCTCCTACATTAAACACTGTACAGAATAAGAAGGTCAAAGAAAGTAAGCATTAGAGAAACATTCTCTTACAGGAGATGAATCCTATGTTTTACAGAGGGAAAAAAAAACAGTGAAATGGATACAAAGGCCTACACTTACTGAAGAATTTTCAAAGGAAACCATAAAAGGTACAAAGAAAGCTGGTACAAAGAAAGCTTTGTTTGGATTTATATTCAGCAGTGACACAGAAAAGCAAATCCACATTTGCTTGTGGATAAAAACCAAATACAAAGTGAGGAGACACTTAAAATACTTGAGCTATAAACATGATTCTTTAATCCTGCATCTTGCCTGTTTTTTAACTAGTGTGCAGGGAGGTAGGACTTTTCAGAGAAGTCTATGGAGGAAAAAAAGCTTCCAATTCACAATACTTTTGTCACATTTGGAAAAGTCAAATCAAGTTCTGCTAGGAAAATATTTTAATAACTTTTTTTTTCCTTAGGATTCACTACTTCTAATAACAACAACATAAAGGTATTATCAGAGTGCCAAATGATTGGTTAATAGTCCTACTTATATCTTCAAACTGCACAACTTTCTAACCTCTGATTTAAATTTTCTTCAATTAATAGGCATCAGTAGAGTGATATTTATCCAGTTGCTAAGAGCTTAGCTCTCTGCTATATTAAAGCAGTGTACACATTATATCCCCTTACATGAGCAAAAGAAAAACAAATCATTTTTCATGCCATTGCTTAAGCAGAGTTTTGCTTTGTGTTTTAGTCTGGTTTTTCTTTCTCTTTGAAAGAGTATTTAAGTTCAAAAGTAAGTTTTCCTTGGAGGTTCTCAATTAACTTCACTTAGGAGAAGGAACTAGAGAAGAAAAGGAAATGTCACTAAGAAAGAATTTTTTTTAAAGGAATCTGCTTTCAATGACTAGGGAAGGGTAAACCACATAAGATATAGTTCCTATTTTCACTTAGAATGGAGTCCAGCCCTACTACTGACGCTTGCCAGACATATCACTTATTCTGTGTTATGCTGAAAACAACTTCAGCCAGCTCTGACTGTAGTAGCATTGTCTTTTTCAGGTCCGTGGTTTGGACTTTTTCCTGCAATAGCGTAAGTACAGACTTCTACACCACATCACAGTACTGCATTTATTTCCTAAGGCCCAATCTCAACAGTAATAAGTTTGGGTTTTGGACTCAAAAGAGTAGACTTTAATTGCTTGATACCAGCGATAAGGATTTCCCTAGGGATTAAACAACAGGGCATTTCTCTTTGCTGCTCAGCCTCAGGAATTCCAGTCTGCACCGGCGGTCTGAATGCATCACGTGCTCTCGAGAGCACCTTGAAGAACAGAACTGCACATTGCTCCTCGCACAGATAGCAAGCAGCCAACTTGATAGGTACATCGAGAGCATTCTCCTGTAACCATTACAGGGTATTTTTAAAGATCCGGGAGAAAGGCTAGACAACTCAAACAGCTGCAGCTCTAGACGTAGCACTAAACACAGTCCAAGGACTTACAGTGTGTTTAGCCTTAGGGTCATCAGTGAAAACGACTGGGGTGGGCGGGGACTGGTAGGGGAAAAGATCACAAATCAGTACCCATGGAGAGTATTTTCTAACTTGTTCCATTCAGACTGGCACTGTAGGAGATGAAACCCCCTGCTAAGTATGTCCTGAACAATAACATGATATAATTTATAATGTATAACTTAATCTCCCCACAGTATTCCTCCCCTCCCTCCTACACCTTTGCCTCCTCTCTGAAGGAGAAAATTATGTGACAGATACTTTATTAGTCTTATTTATCCTCTGTTCATAGCAATTGGCTTCTCAGAAAGGCAATCAGTTATGACTTTTCATCTTTCTATTTCTAGAACTGCTGTCTGTGACTACAAGCAAGAATCACGACTTATTAGCACATTTAAACTGTTCAGCACTGTTTAAGCTTGTATTTGATTTATTACAGTGTTTTCTCTTTTTTTAGTTAGTACTTCTTACACAGCAAAATCCAGGTGAGACTGTACACCAAATTTACTTCTTTTTTTTCCCCTACTTCCCCGCCCATTTGAGCTGGTGAGAGCAAACTCAGTGTTTGCAGCACTCTGGACCACTGGCACATGCCCTAGGCATGGCAGGTCCTGCATCCTCATGCCACTGCACAAGGGTGGTGGAATTTGCCCCTCTCCCTACCTAACTGCATTCTCCAGCTCACCACTGTCTCCTGCAGAGATGTCCACCTGAGATGCTTCTTATTTGGCATAACAAACTTTTGTTTACTTTAGCACTGTAAAAGGGCTTCAGGACAAATGTGCATTTGTGATGCTTATCCTTAAAGTACTTTAACTGAGCATCTTTTACAGGATAGAAACATTAGACAGAAAAATTAGTTCTCACATGGGTTTGCAGAGCAACTATAAAAATTTTACAACACAATAGAGTCTTAAAAGATCCTCTCACATCCCTCAGTAAAAGGCAAATAACTACATTGAGAAGACTCAATTTAATGCTTTCTTAATTTCAGAACTGTAAGATTCGTCAATGCCACAGCAGGAATACTTCAAGAGCTGCAGAACGCATTTGCATTCCAAAAATGCCATTTGTGAAACCATCCTATAATCATGTTAACTACTCCAAACCAGCTGTCATTTCATTTTCCCCCTATAATGTGGATAACCAAGAAAATTCAGGAAGCTGCAACCAGTAGCTTATAGTAAGGCTGACACTGACTTTATGCCAGAACAAAGAACAGAACTTAACAGAACTTCACCTTAAGTCTGGAAAAACAGCTGTCTCTAGAGAAATGCTGAAGCATACCAGAGGAAAATGCACCCAGTCTCAGACAGGACTGTACAGGGGATGTGTCATACCTGGTTTTCCCCTACTTTGAATGCCAAGCATCCACCACAGGAATTTGGCCTACAACAACCTATTCAACAACCTAAATGTTGCAGCACTTGTTGTTCACAGGTAAGTGTAACATGCTGCATTGTAGGAAGCATAACCCAGTTGCTGTTTGGTTAAATTCTGCTGATGAACATGTCAGTGAGAGCTGGGGGTCACCAGCAGCCTGGCATTAAATCAAGGGCTAAAGTTTGGTTTCCAGCAGCAAAGTAAAGGCGCAGCCACCTTCCTTCCAGAGGATAAAGACATCCCTAAAAGACAACAGTGATTCCTTATAAGCAGCAACCAAAAGTCAGGAAGAATAAGAATAGGGATGAAAAAAAATATAAGAAAGGAATTAGGGAAGATGAGAGCAAAAGTAAGAGTCAGGTAAGACAAGATGGCATGTTGAAGAGAGGATGAGTAAATGAAAAAGAGATGCAGGGACATGTGAACAGTGGGAAAGCAAAAAAAAAAAGAGAGAGAATAAAAACTGCTGGAGAGAACGAAAGAAACCCCTATCTTGGTAGAAAATGTAGACTAGTGTTCTTAAATCCGAGAGAGCTGTGTAGAGTGAAGTAGTATCCTTAATATATTTACTTAGAGAGCAAAGGTAAAGGCAACCTCTGTTTAGGCTTGAATAAAGTTAATAGCATGAAATATAATGGACTATGATGCAAACAGCAGTCTAGTTCCCATCTAGTTATAGTGTGCATGTAAATACAGTTGTCCATTAAACTAATTTGTGGAGAAAGGAATGTGGGAAGTGGGTAATTTCACAAGCAAGAGGCGGTCTTTTGAGCTGTGCATTTACAAGCTTATTTTCCCAGCTCTGGTTGAGATTCACCACATGAATAAATATACATGTAACATTAGCACAAGGGAAAGAACCCATACATACAGACTATTAAATATACACATTGCAATTCTCATGGAATAAGCTACAGGATGAGAAAAAGCTTTATTCCAGCTACTAACAGACTTGTTTCTCTTCCACCTCTAACAAATGGCTCTTACTACTAAGCTATTAAACTGCTTCAAACCATGCAAGACACTTAAAGCAAAACAAAAAAAGCTGAATACATTTCCTTACTTGATTCTCCATCTGGAACAGTTTTTACAAGCATTAAACTAAAAAGCAAAGAAAACACCCTTAGTTTTAGACAATGATAAAATACAAATCAGGTACAATACTAATTTGGGGGAGTACAAATGAATCTGCTGCTTCCCCAAGACTGTCACAATTCTAGACTCAGATGTCTCCTTTCACAGTGTTTCCAGCAGTGAGAGAGAGCAGCAAAATCCTTCACAAACTATTTTTAGAAATCTGTAGAAGAGTTATTTTCTCTCTCATCTTTTGTCTAGACCATGGTAGAAGTCAGTGTAGAATGTGTTAGCCAACATATTCTGACAAATATACTTAAGAAAAATCTAGTTGACACAAGACATGAAGTCTTTCAAGAAGGAAAAAAAAAAAAAAAAAAAGCCCAAGCTCCAATTTGACTTAATGCAAGGCATGCCAAAGCCAAGACAGAGAATTCTTTTCAGATATATCAAAATAGACTAACATCTAACTTCAAAACTTTTATTTTAATTCAGAGAAGACTTCAAATGTCAGATTTACAGATAGTAGAATATTAAAATAGTTTAAATGCTTTAAAAACATCTTTGAAACAAATAAAATGTGATACTTTTCAACATTTTATTGACATTTCTTCAAATGGTCTTCATAACTACCAGCTCTACTTGCCATGATTAATGTAGCCAATCCAAACATGTCAAAAATATTTATGCTATAGCATATTATCATATATGCTAAACACATACATTATGTATAGCCAAGAAGTCTGAATGTTCTCACAGTAACATCGAGGCTCATTTGCAGCACACATTGTGTGCACAAGCCCCTAAATCAGCTGGCATTGATCCCAGTTCCTCGTGTAGCCCTCACGAACAGAACACAATCCTGTCCTACTTCTGCATTCACACAACTGGGAATCACATTTCCTAACGGTCACACTTCAGGAAAGCTCTCTGCTGAGATCTGCTTGCATGTCTGCTCTTACAAATCTTGCAAATAGTGCTTTGCTTATCAGTATGAAAACTATACTATTAAAAGTGCCTTTGTGTAGACAGGGGAAAAAAAAAAAAGAAACAACAGGTTTACTGGCAACAAGTTGTGATTTTCTGTCTCTAGTAGAAGGTACAGTTTAGTACATGATCAGCAGCAGAATCCACACGTTACGTAAATACAAGTAAAACAAGTGTCTTAACATTCTACATGAGGTGATGTTTAAATGTTTCTCAAATTAAATTAACAATCTTATCTCAATCCCTGAGTTCTGTTTTACTACTTAAGCTTCTTGTTTCCTACGACAAGACAGGATACACTGTAAAAACACCAAAAGCATAGACGTTTAATTTTGTCCTCTTTATAAGCGGTGCAGTACCATGCTTTCTTACATCATGCTGAATGCAACCAAATACTGCTAGAAGGGCAGCATGTTGGGCACAAACAGACCTACCATCACTGCTGAACAGAGAAGTGATTACTCAGATGAGGATGGCTGAGTACTCACAAGCATTTATCTTTTTAATTAAAAAAAAAACCAACTCCTTTGTTCTTCTCAGTCTATAAACGATAGATTGAGAAGTCGATTAAAACATTACTTTCCCCCTCCACACAGCATTTTTAAATTGCCTATTAATAAATTCTCAGAAGAAAATATCAGTTGGGAATTTCGAGTAGTTTGGGTCTACCAAAAAGTCAGGACTACAAGGAAAAAAATTAATTTATTTATCACAGAAGTGTCACTAAGAATATCGGATTTGCACGCACCTCAGAGTCTTTCATCTTTGCAGGCAAAGGAAAAATGCCCATTTCATGACTGCACATGATGCCTATGGCATTCTAATCTAAAACAAACAAAGTTCTGTAGTAAGTCAAAATGCCTGTTACTCTCAATATTTCATCCTAAGTGCAGAACACAGATATCTTGGAATACCAACAGAATATGTTTTAATCCAAAGTAGGGATGTGGTATGTTCAGAAAATAAAGAACTCAGGTTGTTTAGGGATAGAATCAAATGACCAGCAAAAAAGAATTCCATCACCTTGATTGGTCAGGTGCTGTGGAACAAAGAACCTCAGAGTAATACCTGAGGTGCTAGAACAGAAATGGTACAAATGAAGGTACCATTTAAAAAAAAAGATAGGCAGAGGAGATGAGGGCAAGACAAGAGGAAAGCTAAATACTTTTTACTTTTTAGAGTAATTCTTCCTCACACAGAATAAAGACCAAAAGGGTAAATTTGCTTTCAATATGAGAAAGGCTCAGATTTACCAGTCATTTGATATATTCCCCTGCACTGCCCCAGATCTGCTAAACAGGTGGATCCGTAAAATATAGCACCACTTACAGAAAAATAAAACAATAAAAAAATTATATTAGTTACAATTTAGGAACTGTACCAACCTTCAGAATATTCTTAGTCTATTAAACACGGCACAAAAAAGGAATATCATTTCCTTTAAAACGATACATCAAGTGACATTTTGTCGCACATGGGGGGTTTAATTTCATCATCTTGTTGCAAGGAACTCCCAAACTTTCTTGTTAAAGTAAATTATAATAGTTAAAACTGGCGAAGCACATAAAAGGGGGAAGGGAAGCCTGCAACATGTCAACCAGCTGTCAGAGAAGCTGCAAAGAAAAATAAGTGAGCTGCTGATAGATAAAGGGGGAGGAGGAGGGGGAGAAGAAAGGCTGCTGTGGGAAAAAATGTGACTAACTGTCATCAGATTGGCTTGCTTAACTTCTCAAACCCCAAGACATGCAAATAATTTATTAATATTTAAACATGATTTTCTTGCTCTTTCACTACTGTGGTTTCCCTGAGACCACTAAAATCTGTCGCTTGAGTAATTCCCTGCAGATTATACGAAAGAGCAGACTCTTCTAAAAAGGAAGGGCTGTCCAAAACTTCTTCCTATTCAGTCAAAAAGGAGCACAATAAATTAGGCACCATTCTCCTGCAAAATATGTTGTAAGCAGCCCCGTGGATCCCAGAGACTTGAGGAAGAGCGCAGACCACAGAGGAGAACAGGGCTGAAAAGGAGGAAAGTGCCAATTATGCTGAAATCCGATATTTGGTAAAATAAAACAGCTTCAAAGAGTTGGAGCGGAATGTGAGCTTCCCCCCTGCCCCAGCAACACATGTACTACAGCAGCTCGTTTTTTTAACCTGAAGTAGCTAAACAAACAGAACATGACAACGGCAAAAATAACTGGTAACACAAGGCTGATTTTCCTGCCCATCGCACAATGTAAACAGGAAAAAATAGACTCTTGGTGAACAAGGATTGAAGGAATCTAGGCAAGCCTTTGTACACAATGGTCAAGCAGAAAGAGGCAACTTTTTTTTTGCTATTTTCTAGCACTGCTCGATAGGCCAGAAAGCATGAAATTAGCAGCCACCATCAGGATCCTGACATTCCTGGAAAATGATTCAGACCTCTGAATAAGAGTGCTGAAGATAAAAGAAAGAAGGGAAGAAAAAAAGAATAGAATAGCTTTGATTCATTTACATTAAAAAAAAAAAAGAAAAAAACACCCTTGCAAGTACTAGCAGGGTTTTGCAGCAGGAAAGTCTTTGCAGTGTTATAATCTGGTAACCAACAGAGTCTATTCAAAATGGGCAACAAAAAGAAGTGAAAGACTTTTTATAAAGCCACAAAAGTTACAACAGTAGAGACACATGGCACTCCTAATGAGCATTTCAGTACTCTTGCTAGTTATAAAACTTAAAGAAAACTACAGCCATTTACTCAGCAGAGAAAAATGCGCTGCTTTTATTTAAGCTATATAAACAACTTCTCTTTAAAGCACGCTAGTTTTGCAGAGATTTTAACAGGAAGGTTTAACAGGAGAAATATTATGTGCCCCAATTTCATCACTCCCTAGTTCCAGGTTAATATCACAAATGCAGCATAAGAGATGAGAGAAATAAAGCATTCCCATTTCTCTCTCCCTCCTCCCACAGACCCCTTCTTATACTGAGAGACTGGGGAAAAATACATATATGTGTATACATACGCACACACTCCCAATAAAATGGGCACTATTATTCTTTGCTGCGAGTTTCAAAGGCACCACACACCATCAATTTCTATGGCCTCCAGTAAATACTCACTTCTGCAAAATCAGGCCAACAGTTCTTAAATTCTTTAGCAAAAATAAGTGTTTCTTATACACTTAGTAGGTCAACACCAGCAAACCAAAAGGTTTGAAGCATTACCATCAAGTCCATCTTTGAACAACATAATTTCTCTTTGGATTTAAAAACACACCACTTGACAAGAAAAAAGTGGTTCCAAAAGAAGCACCGAGTTTCACTGACACTGTCCCTCTTTTTCTAATTTAAAAAAGACATTTTAATGCAATATTCAGTAAGTCAAAACCAAAAGTCTATCAAATATTGTATATACAATCGTGTCTCTCTATCAGGGTAGATATTTTGTCCATATATATATATATATATAGATATGTGAACAAATCATCAAATAGATATAAAGACAATCTACACATCTTCAAGTCTGAATAGATTAAAAATGACTCCAGACAAAATACAAGGCAAGACAGCCCATGCTGTCTACTTGACCTCCTTTTTGATCACCCTTTCCTTCCCACACTACCTGATCTTTGCTCCCTCTCCTATAAAGAGACTGCTGGTCACATGCAATTGTTTGGCAATATCCTAATGAAAAGAGTCACCTGATAAGCCACTGACCCATTAAAAGTGCTTTAGAATTTCTCAAGTTCCCCAAGATACCTTGAAAGGCCCTCCTTTCTTCAGGAAAGATACATTTCAGCAGATATCAGATGAATGCATGACAACCATCTAACCAGCCTGCAGATTTAGGAATCCACATGTAGGCTGAGAAGATGCCTGCTCACACACGCACACACAGAGCAGTTTAAATGACACAAGAGAAATTATTTAGGGCAGCACTGATATCAGGCTGTTTTTGCCTGTTTCACTGGGAAGCACTGAAGCTGGGAAAATAGCTTAAAAGCGATTTACTTGGGGTGCCACTTACATTTGAGTGACGGCCACCATAAGGAGTAAGATTTTGCTTTTGTGAGTGGCAACACTCTTGCCACAGCTAGGGAGCATGGCTGCTTCAGCAGCACTTCAGAGACTGTGGTGCAAAAGAGCCACAAAGTTCTTCAATAACTATCTACAGTTTTAGATTTAAGCACAAGCTGCACAAGAGATGCTGATATTGAAAAGATACAAGCTACAGTCCAGTTTCCACTTTCAGATTTCCAAGCAAGATTTAGGACGATCAGGTTACAAGTCTGGACTGCGTTGCCATAGCCCATTAATAAGGTAATATTAAGCAAGAGGTTAAAAGAACATCACTCTAATATTTAAAATTATTTTCTCTGATTTTTTTAGGCTACCAACTATATCTAAACCACTGCTATACACTGAATTCTGTGCTACTGGAGAGATCTGTGTTTCTGCCTATTGCCACAGGTCTTCCTTCCTGCTGATCAGAGCACAAACTGATGAGGAAGCCCGCACAGGTATTTCAGTTGCATTTCTATAGAAAGTTTTCTCCTGACAGTGGTTCTGCTGATCTCCCCTTCAAAGGTAAATAAATGAAAGAATAAGCTCCCCAATACCACTCACTAAATACTTAATTTCAGTTGATCAACAGAAAGCTCTCCCGTGATTTTTTAAGGAATCATCCACTAGATGGCAGAAAAGCGCAGTTTAATTTTCTTAACTACATGAGGGATTCACCCAACACAGATCTTTTGCATCTTAGAGAATAGGTAGTATGATGCATCAAGCAATGGCATATAAAAGATGATAGCAAAGCTAACAAGTTTGCATATACAAACAGAAAATTTATACACCTGCATTAACACTAACATTATTTTTGTGGAGAAATTTTGCTATAATTGTTTTAAAATATTTTCCATATATTAGAAGCTGTACTTAACCACAGAACACTTTGGAAGAATCTGTCCAGAAAGCAATGTGACAACTGCTGTAGGGGCAAAACTGCAGCTGATCTAATGTACCATAAAGAAAACCTCTGTAAAAAGTTTATTAGCAATTCATAATTTCTCTCATTCAGATCTTACATTACTATGCTATCACAGGGACCTAAACAAATATTACTTAAAAAAAGATTTTTAAATTCATCTTTGTAATAAAATGATAAAATTGTTTTTAAATGGATTGAACTAGTGTCCATAATCCTTTACACAATCCTTTTAATCCTCCTAATGGCAGTGATGAAATCTAAGACTGATCAAATCATTGAGAGGTTTGTAGAGATTCTATCTGCAACTCAAAGAACTTTTGGCCATTGTCTCAAATTGTAAAGCCAAAGCTGAAGTCTAATAGTGTACATCTCCCTTCAACTCAATAAACTGTTACTGAAAGACTAAAGACAGAAAAGATCAAGTCATGAGGCAAATTACACTTAAAATTGACAAAAAATACAATGAGAAAATACCAACTTAAGATCTTCAAGAGTTATTTAGAAGTTACAAATTAGCCACTGAACAGGGAAGAAACATGGCAAAGTGGAACACATAATATTTAAACAGAATAAATCTGAAATAATGCTGCAATTCCTTTGAACTACAACTACAAAACACTCTTAGAAGATCACTTTCAACACTAATTCAACATTAAGAGTTTGCTATTAAAAATAAGTTTTACTATTAATCATTAATATAGTTAATAAAAATTGTAATACAAAAACTAACATGAATGAAGAAGTCGTCCGTACATGTTTTCAGCTAAAAATCTGATCTTACACAAAATGGAAACAAGTTTCAGCCTTACTATTTTGAAATAAGAAAAAAAAAAAAAAAAAACTGACTACTAGAAGAAATTTCCTGTATAAACTGTTTCACAATTAGCATGATGGAGAAGTTACTGCTTGGTACTTAAATCAGATATTAATTGCAAATATATTCAGTAGGAAGTCCAGATAAGTTACTTACTGAAGTAAAAGCTAGAAGTTCCTCTTCAGTTAACTTGTGTATTGGATTGTTCTTTTGGAAGTCTATACTGTGAAAAAAAAAAAAGTGAATACAAAATATTACCTAGCATTCTGAACAATAAGTTAGAATGTTTCTCAAACTTGCAGAAATCTAAAGGATGTTCTGGAAAAGTGTTACTTCTACCAACACTAGTACATATGTGCAGAAGGTCTAGATCTAGGAGCGGTTGCAGAAAACAGGACCATTCCAAGAGATCAAAATATTTAATCGTGCCCTTCCCAGCCCATTCTAAATTGAACTGTCTGCCCTAGTTTAAGCTTGTAACAATTTCAGGTATCCTAAACAGCTTTAGACTCACTCCTTGTTCTAACAGAAACATGTTTTCAGTTAAGATTCTATGACTAATTGAAGACAGATTCTATAAAAGAGTCCTAACACTCAAAAAGTGCTGAAGGGTAATCTCACTCCTCTCACTAATGAGTCTTACCACTAACTAGTAGTACACAAATGAAGAAAAAAAAAACAAGTAGACATGAAAAATACAACTATTTTATTTGAAGTTGGACATGTTCAGAGAGATGATCAAAAAAATGGGTTTACATTCCTAAATGAGTGAACATTCTCTTCAAATACCAACTCATCAATATTACCAAATATACTACACAAAATATCTTCAAGTCGCACAAAGATTAAAAAGGTTATAGAGCATTCAAATGCTCTACAACTATACTACCGAGCAGCAATCATTTGAACTTCACAAAAACAATATAAATAAGCCCCAAAATAAAGAAAACACTCCTCCAGCTTTGCAACAACTTTCAGTTTATAGGCAAAAAATAAAGTATATACAAAAAGTATATAATAAAGTATTAATTGTTTTGATAGGTTGCAAGTAGAAATTGTTACCTGTTTTACAATATCATGTGTAAAGCAAAACAGAGAATTACATAACCTACTTGATTTGTTTTTATGTTTCCTGCTTTGGGGAGAACACTTAGCCCTAAAGTAACTTTACTCATGCTACTTTATTCTTTTTTGCATATACTCTGCCATTACCTTTGCAGAAATATTGGTCAAAGATCTCATTAAAATACTGTTACTATCCACATGGACAGGATGCAGAGTAGAAGCTGTTTGTTCAAATCTCATTTATCCTTGAAAGGTCATGGTGAATGGAGGATGATTCTGAGGAGTCAAAAAAAGCAAGTGTCACTCCTGTCTTCCAGAAGAGCAAGGAGGATCTGAGGAACTAGAGGCTAGTCAGCCTCACCTTGATGCCTGGGAACTGGTAAAGCAAATCCTCCAGGAAGAAATTTTCAAACATATGAAGTGCAAGGAGGTGACTGGAAGCAGTCAGCACAGATAATGAGATAGAGCGCTGCCTCAGCAAGCTCACAGACCATTCCAAACTGGAAGGAACAGCCAATACACCAGAGGGCTGTGCCACCACTCAGAAGGGTCTCAACAGGCTGGAGAAACGAACACAAGGGAACCACATGAACTTTGATGAGATTGCTAAGCCCTGCACAGGAGAAGAGTAATTCTTTGCACAAGTATGGTCTGGGGGACATGTAGCTAGAGAGCAGCTTGCAGGGAAGCATGTGGGAGTCCTGGTGGAAGACAGGTTGAACATGAACAGGCAGCACTAGTGAGGCTGTACCCAAAGGCCATATTCCCTCCTGGATTCCCCAGTGTAAGGGACATGGATTTACTGGAGCGAGTCCAGTAAAGAGTCACAAACATGAAGGAACTGGGGTGTCTCAGACAAGAAGCTGAAACCTGGAATTGTTCAGTCAGGAGAAGAGAAGGCTCTGGGACCTTATCTTGGATCTTAACATACAGAAATACCTGATGAGAATGAGTAAAGAGGACAGACTTTTCTCATTGGTGGCTAGCGACAGGACAAGATGCCATGGGCACAAATTGAAATACCAAAAATTCCTTTAAACAAAAACCTCATTGCAAGGGTGCTAAAATACAAGGGTGCTAAAATACAAGGGCAAGGTGCTCCTCGAGGTTGTATCTCCATCCATGGAAAGCTTGACCGAAGATGGCTCTGAATAACCTGCAACTCAGTTTGCAGCATGGTGGGTGAAGATGATCTGAAAAGTCTAGTGCCAGTTGTTAGCATAAGTATTTATAGTCAGTCTCATAAAAAAAAAAAAAAAAAAAAACCAAACATGAGGAAGTTGATGTTAAACATTAGTCATTATTAAACATATGACTTCAGGTGAAAAACAGCAACAAACTTCTTTCCACTGCAAAAAGGTAGCAAGTACATTCCAATACTGTAACAAAGTCACCACAGCAGCCAGGCAACCAAAATGACTGAAGAAAACAAACAAGCAAACAAACACACACACACAAAAAAGCACACACACGCACAAGAAAACAAAACTAAAACAAACAAAAAAACCCCACCACACACACACATCGAGTCAAGCAGAAAGTATTAAGCCCTATCCTACTTATTTTATATAAAGATTTCTGTCATCACTGAATCTTATAGATCCAGCTTTTATATCTTGCAGCCAGTGAAAAAGATAAGTCTCTACATTGAATTTCTGTAACATCCAGATGGGTGGTATAATGTTTTAGGATAATTAAATACAGTCATGCAATCCTTGAAAGATGAAAAAGTGAAATTAATGATGTCTCATACTGAATCAGATTGAATTCAAATTAATTTCTGTACTTAGAGTAGGAACAGCAGTTTGTTTTTAAGCATTTATAACAATTATGCCAACTTTTGACAGAATATTTATAAATATTTCACTTTTATGCCCTCTATTCTGACATCAAGGATAGGTAAAGTAGTTTATTCCAGGGCATACAGAATTTCAGAGGCTGCAAAGCTGAATTTAGGAGCTGGTCACTGTAGGATCTACATCCACACATCTTTTCATAACAATATGAAGTCACTAACAACTGCCCAATTTCAGTTTCTAAGTTTTCCTGTCCAGTCTTCAATCCTATCTTAGGAAAACTGAAAGACAGACAGACTTTGAAAACTTCATAATGTTTCAGTGAAGACAAAGACACAGAAATTGCAACAGGAAAAAATGACCATATTTTTGAGTAGTTTCAAATATTTAATCTATTAAACTAAATCTCATGTCTTCTACCTACATAACTTAATAGCATCATAAGCCTAGACTAGTACTTTGAAGCAACTAATGTGCAGCTCAGAAATGACGGCATTTATTTAAATGAGATAAAAAGGATAATACTAAACAACTATAGTATTTACGGAATTCAAAAGTATAGTCAAATTGACAATCACATATATATCTCAAAGGGCATATGTATTAAGAGGCATCGCTTTAAAAGCTGAAGACAACATGCAGGATATAAAAACTAATGGCAGGTAAAATGTCATAGGTAGCTGAGTGAGATATGAGAGGAACTGGAGTAGGGCTTTGCAGGAGGGGGTGAAATAAAAATGTAAATATGTGCATCAGGTCAAGTATGCACTATAGAAAGAACTACACAAAGCAAGACAGAGTCTGAGCTGACAATTTCTGCTCAAGAAGCAACTCTGAAACATAGCACTTGCAAGGAAATATCAGTGTTAGGCAGCAGTTAGAAAGACAAATCAAAATCTCAGGAATTAACTAACTTGTTAATCAATAAAGTACTACTAAAAATATTTTAAATAACAAAGCCTACATAAAACGCTACATATGACCTTCATCTGCCCACCTGTGAGGAGTATGTGCTGTTTTGGGTCACTCCTAATTCAGGACTGGAAGGTTTAGAAAGATACAGCAAGAATGATCAAAGACATAAAGCCTTCTATGAAGGGACTGACCGAATAGATTAGAACTAATCAAGGTGGGACACTCCAATGGTTCTCAAAATTGATAGCAAATAAGGGCATCGTTTAGGGACTGACAGCTCATTATGTCTTCCAATGGAAGAGGTGGAGGTAACTAAATAAAGCTGAGAGGAACCAAAATTAACAGGAGATGATTTTTTGAACAACGGAAAAAGTGTGTATACAAGCGTATTTGCCAGAGGATGCCACAGCTGTGAGATACCTACACAGGTTCAGAAGACGAGACAAATATTGGAAGAGAGATCCACTAAGGGTTGCTGTCAACAAAACAGATTAGGCTCAAGACATGACCATTTGGAGGGGGAGGCTGCTGAAAAGAAGGGAGCAATACATGCATTCCCTATGCTTATTTTTCTCTAAGCATCAACTTACAGATTCTCTGTAAGACTGAGAACTGAGTTAGATGTTTAAGGACAACTGAGTTTTAGTTTGCTTATGTCTCCTCACACATTACCTCTTTGCAAGTGAGGTAAAGATCCTTGGGCAACTTCTGAACGACACCACTCAAATGGAACGAAACAGATAATGAAAACAACAGATCAGATTT
>JAWLRI010001063.1:2151806-2166644 GCA_034781795.1 Crypturellus tataupa
TAAAGATCCTTGGGCAACTTCTGAACGACACCACTCAAATGGAACGAAACAGATAATGAAAACAACAGATCAGATTTTCCACATAAATAATTTAAGAAGTATTTGTTGTATTTCTATGCAGTTATCCTGGCTTTGTTATTCTGGGGAAAGAAAAAGGCCTACACCCAACAATCTGATCACTTTACAAGCACTTTCTAAGTTTTGCAGAGACATTTCAAATGACTAATGTTTCTTATGCAAGCATTCTGAACAGCCAGACAGGAAATTAGTTTCCCAAGTGGAATCTCTTCACACAGCTATATGTACTTGGGCACAGCAATACACTTCATAGAAATGACTTCAGACAGCCATAAACTGACCATGGTGAGATCATTATAGGGTCTGGCACTGTAACTGGTTTGTTCCTTCAAAAAAATTTATACTTACATGAGATGTTTGTGAAGATGGGTCAGAGTGCCATCAAGTATTTAACAGAAAAATCTTTATCACCTTTAAATGCTCCAAGATTTTATTTTGCAGCTTTTACTTTTACAGAATCACAAAATGGTTGGGCAAGCAAGCTCTGGACATTATCCAGTCCAACCCCTAGGCTCAGGAGGATCACCTGGAGCATTTTAGTAGGATTGTGTCCAGAAGGATTGTGAATAGCTCCAAGGAAGGAGACTCCACAACCTCCTTGGGCAACCTACGCCAGTGCTCAGTTACCCTCACAGTAAAGAAGCTTTTCCTCCTGTTCACACAGAGCTGTCTGTGTTGCAGTTTGTGCCCACTGCCTCTTGTCCTGTTGCTGGGAGCTATTGAGAAGAGTGTGGTCCTGTCCTCTTTACACCTTCCCTCCAGATATTTATACACATACGTAAGATTCCTGCTCCCTGCCACAAATGGTCTAATCTCTAGGTTGAGCAGTCCCAGCTCTCTTGGCCTCTCCTCATCTAAGAGATGTTCCAGTCACTTAATCACCTTAGTAGCTCTCCATTGGATTGGACTCATTCCAGTAGCTCCATGCCTCCCTTATACAGGGGAGTCCAGAAACCGGATAACAAAGTGCAAGCTCTGGCCATCCAGTTAATTTTATATAACCTCTTCCTACCTCAACAGCTTGGAAGAAGGAATACTTTCTAATTATTAGCAATAAAGGAACTCACTGATGCATACAGGTTCGTTATTGCGAAGTACTTCAGCCAACCTGCTACTCGGGCAGCAGTTACCTCACACAAATCACCTGCTTATTACAAAAAGCAAACGAAACCATATGTCTCATTTCCCGTTCCTGATATGGGAGCATTACATACATGAAAGAAATAAAATCATCTTGCCTAGGGAAATAAGAGGAAATAATGGAAAACAAATCAAAACACAGTTGCTTACCAGCTTTTGCCCTGTACTTCTGATACGAGCTACATAGCATGCATGACCTTGCTGTAAAGTATGCACAAAGGCAGTAATCACATATCTCAGTTTGCACACAATCCGACTCACAACTTCAAAGATGTGAAATTTGGGCATTTAACCTCAGAAACTATCTAGGTTTCATCCACAGTCTACTGTAAAAGTCGTACATATGCAGGCAGAGAGTCAATTCATTCTGAAGAACAGGCCCGAAGTGGAATGAATCACACTCTGCAGGTTCCCATTTCTCCACTGACTAGAGATAACCATCTAAGATTAGGGTGGCTAAAGATCTTCCTATCTCACCCATTTTGTTTGCCAAAATGCGTACTTGGATTTTTAATTTAGTTGCTCAATTAATCTAGTTTTTACATAGCAATTCTGATTAAAAAATCCTTCAGTCCTAAGGCCATTTAGTGTTTACGCAGCTGTTTCAAATAGATTTCTACAGTTTATTTTGTGAACTGTGTAACATTATTATACAGTTTATTATTCTATAATAAAAGTAGCTTTCTGTCATTCTCCTTATCAGCTGAAGACATCAGCTGCTGGATCCATTCTACTACGAACATAATTTCTGCCACTTCTGAGTAATGAGGAAAGCTTGCTCTTAGCATTTTGGTACCTATCCTGTAATTACACATTGTTTAACTCATACAGTGACCTATTCTTGTTTACTGTGCATTATGGTTATTTATCAGGACTTGAATATCTTTTTCCATCAGCCTCTGAAAATTTTGTTCTAGGTTTTATATAATTTTGACTAGTCTTAACAGCTTAACTACTATATAAAAAAAGACATCATGGTTAGCTATTCTCATATAAAATAACCAGGAAGCGTTGTAATCAGATGATGCCTCTGCATTTCTAGGAATTTAAGATTCCCTTTACCCTGTAATACTGTTGCAATAAGATATTCTCAATAGGCTTTCTTCCTAGAAAAGAGACCATATCCAGACCTTGGAAGGTGGAATAGATGTCTCTAGACTAGACGGACATCTTTCTCATCCTATTTCTTATTTTAAGAGGCAATTATTCTTTTCCTTTAGATCCAGTTCCTCAGACTGCTCAGTATTTGGAAGAGAAATGATTCTAAGAAGTGAGCACCAAACACTTGAAACTGTGTTCTTCCATACTGTGCTGAGACTAGGCTCAGACAGCACAAAACAAAACGTGAAGAGTAAAAAAGCTAGTTTTGCCTCGAGGTAGATGAGACCATGGATGAGCATCTTACTAAGTAAGCTTCAACTGGGAGAGTAATTCGAACTACAGTTCAGTACATCTAAAACAATTTTGCACATCTAAACAGCTTTTCAATAGAGGCAGATAGAACAACAGGTGCCACAGAGAATTGGCTAGGTACCATTTCAATTGCTACATTTCAATATAAATAGTGGACAAAGTTGTTCTTTCCTTACATCTACGTAACAGAGGTTTAGGAAAAAACAAGAACACCATCAAATCAGTTTAGGTTTATATGCAGTTACAAGCTGGCTTAAACATACTGCATGAGATGTTGCTTGGATTTTTGCTGGTATGAGCAATGGTATGAAACATTTTAATACATGGAAAGATATTTTATAAGCTCTTAAAGTGGTATTAGAGAAGAAAAATATTTGTGATATCATAATAATATTTTATTTGGCCAGTTAATTACTGTAATCTATCTGAAAGGAAACTTTTCATAGCAGGAAACACTGGTGTAATTCAGATAATTCTATATCATCTCCATGCCATTAAGTACTCTTCAGTAACTGAAATATTTTCAATTTATTCTGCTACTCGTAACATTTCTACAAATACTCTTGAGATTGAGTTAACATTATTTAGTTTCAAAAATCATATGGGAATTTCCCCCCCCCCGAAACCTGTGGGCTGTTTCTTTAATAAACCAGGTCCATATCTAAAACTTTGTTCACACAAAGAAAAACACCCATTTCTAACAATGGCAGTCAACAACAGATATGGTTAAAGTGGTGCTGGGCTAAAACAAAGCCTGGTCAGCACTGCATTGGAAATGCAAAGGGAATCTAAGGCCTCCTAAACTCATGAGATGTTTATTCTCCTGGTTCTCAAACATAAAGGAAAAGCAAGAGGTTGGCCATTGCCAAGGTTTGAAAAGTGACCCTTATTTAAAAGGTATCACTAAATGTTTTAACAGCTATAAGCTTTCTTGAAAATTAACATGCTAATAGCTAGTATACCTACCAAAGTATGTCTGGCAATCCAAAGACTAAATTCCATGTAGGATACAGCCCTTCTGATTACGTCTCCATACAGGAACATTTCTCAAAGCTTAGATTCTATTAACAATGATGGAACATGGCTGAATATCTAATCTTGGCTTCATCTACGACTGAAATAGTTTCAATTGCTCAACATTATTCTACTCACTGAATGGCATTTACCACTCCTACAGGGAAGCAACATTGAAATTTTTTTCTCCACCCCCCCTTCTTAAATCAATTTATTGCCCAACTTACATGACATGGAGTCATACCATACACACAGAGCCAACAACCAGAATGGTTTCCAGCCACTATTTACAACATGACAGGGGTGGTTTGAAAGTGACACATTGTGGTCAGGAAACCTACTGGGCAGCCAGCAAATGTCAAATACAAATTCTTCTTTTACAAAATACTGAAAAAGGCTGAAAGGCAACTTAAAAAGTTCTTAGGAAGGGTGAAGGGAAGAGGCACAACATTGATTCTTGGCTCAGTCGTTTCTAGTCACCCTGTCCCGAAAATCTCACTTCCTGACAAGCATTTTTGTGTGTACTTCTTTTAAACAATGTCAACCACACTCACTTTGTACCCAAACTGGATCTAGATGTGGCCTTGAAATTCAATTCAATTCAAATGTAAGTCTTGGGAAATACGAAGCCGCAGAACATGTTCTCCTCACGACTTCTTCCCTGCAGTGGGTGGGCAGAATGGGTAAAGGGCACAGCTAAAGCCAGAGACGTCTGGCTTCATGTTCAACTTCAACTAAACCAATAAAAGCAAGAAAGTGTCCAGACCTTCAGGAACTGCAGGCTGCAAACGCAGCACGTGAAAGGAGACAACTTTCCCTCTACTAGTGACTCCCCTCGCACATGGGAGTAAAGAGCTGAAAGTTTTTGCAAATATGGTTGGGAGAGAGAAATTTCTTAACTGCAGTGCAAAGCAGGAAAAAACATCCAATCAACAAACAAACAATAAACATACACACACACACACACACACACACACAAAACCCCACACAACAAAGGAATTTCTGCCAAATCCTGTTATTAGTCTATGTTCCCAAGTTCTCTCCTTTCAATGACTACACACTTTAAACATTGCAGTATAACTACAAATGCTGTCCCATACCACAAAGAAAAGGTAGGCACATGCCTGTTCATGGGCCTTCACAGAGAAGGTCTAGGACTAAGGAGCTAGAAAGGTTTTTGTTGTGCTCCTGGCCATCTTCTGGCTTGGGAAAGAAATTTCATTAGTACTTTCCCCTTCGTTTTGCAAGTTATGGATTAGGAAAAGTGCTTTGAGAATTACAAGTGATGGATACTATTTACTCTTCCTACTTCTGAAACAATCAAACAGGAAAATTATATGACAACTGTAATTAGCTAAAAGACAACTAACTTGTAAAAAAAGATTTTATTAGTAAACAAGAAGCTTTTCCAGGATGAAAGAATGATATTAACAAAATACTGACAAAAATCCAAACCGGATATTCATTTTTTCGCTCCGAGAAAACTGAAAATTCAATCCAGGTATAACGCCAATTTCTTAGCTTAATAGTCAGCCAAACTATACAATAGGAAAGGAAAGAAGAAAAAGTTCAACCAGCTGGTCAATATGTTATTTTGTTACTGGAAAGATTCAACTAATTTCCCATAACTATAAATTAACTTACCAAATTCCAAGGATTACTGCAAGCTCTTCTGCACACAAATCAGGTAACTGGTACTGATCAGCATCTGCTAATTTTATCTCGTTTAGCACTGTATCATCATTTAAATCATAATTCTGTTGGAGAGCAGAAAAATCATTTTAAAATAGAATGGCAGAAGTGATAGTAGCTGCAGAAAAATTAATAACTTTAAAAATATGAAAAAACACAGATTTGTTTGAACAAATGTTTACAAACACCAAACTGAAAATTGTTTATATAAAAATACCAAATTGAAAGTAGTTTTTCATAAGCTTCCAATAACTAGAAAAAAATATACAATATTTCCTTTAGGAATAGGAACCTTTGAACTTTATATCCCATCCATCTATATCTAGTCCACTAAGAACATTATATCATACCATTTTTTACTGGAATATGTAGCACTTCAAATCTATAACTAAGTCTGACATATCCATCCATTACCTGATTTCTCCTGAGCTCTTACCTCTTAAGTAGGTTTCTATATATATTTTTTATCACAGCTGCAAACGAAAAGTTAGGAGGATAGTTTCCTAAAATATTTAGGTGTTAAAATTAGAAAAATTAGAAAGAGAGAAATTGCCAAATTCTTTTCTGTAAAATGCTTCTTCTACTTGAAAGCCTATCTAGTCCTAAGCTTTTTGTAAAGTCTGTCCCACTTAAAGACTGAATTTTGGACCATATGTTATCAGTTTCTCTTCAACTTATTCAGTTAGTCCAAAAGAACATAAATACTAACAAGAAAATGACTTTGCAAAGAAAATGTCTTTCCAAAAGTGGTTTGGTGGTTATTAGTCTATTCCTAATACAAGCTATCAGGTATACCCTTAGAATTAGTAAGGCCAAGTCACATAATTCATACCTATAGGATTAGGCCAATTTTAACATCTTCATCCTGTTCCTACACCAGTCTGTCAGTCTTTAGGAGTCTGTAGGCTTATATGATGCCTTGCAGCCTCTCACTTCCTTCCCCAATTCAGTGATTCTTGGTTACTAGAAATAAACAAACTTTGAAAGTTCACCCTTGCAAACATGCTCACAGCTGAGCAGCCACATACATCTTGCAGACAGCAAGATCCACGCCCTTTACTATTAGTCAAAGGACTGCCTACCTTATTTAAAGCTTTCAGAAATCATCTGTGAGCTCCCAAGTCTCATACTTGCCCCTTGCAAACCCCAAGAAAACATTTCAAATGTTTTCATTAAAGTAGACTAAAAATCCCAACTGGATTTTAAGAAATTAAAGAACAATCCTTCTCAAATACATACCATTGTTAAGTTTTCTACAGGAGTAGGTGCTGGACTTAGCTCACTGTGGGGAAGAAGAGATTTATCTGTCCTTTGGACGTCCAGTATAAGCTGTGCAACATACTTCTCCTGAAATCGTGTTCTTTTCCCCAAAGCACCTAGATAGAGTTAATATAAATTACTGACTATAAAATAAATATCGGTTAAAAAACAGTAATTTCACTATATACCAGAATTGCTTATAAAATGCAAAAAAAAACCTTTGAGAATGAAGAACACAGAAAAAACACTGTTAAATGCAGGAGTAAATTAACTTTGCTTGATCTCCTTGCAATGGAATATGTTTCCTCGCTGCTAGGTAGCTCACATACATGTAACTGTATTACAAATACAGAAACAAATCTAAAGTTCAGCAAGTTCTCCATGACCTTACATATTGTCTCTTGAAGACCCACAATCACCAAATTTATCTAATTCTTATTTTAAAACACTAGTAAACCACTGAACACAGTTGCTCAACTTCCTTGCTAAAAGAAATTCATAGCACAGAGACACATAAACCAACAAAGATCCCATAATATCTTAAAATGGACAAAGTTCTCAAATAGAAACAATTAAACAGTATGAAAGCTTAAAATGGGCATCAATACTTAAAAAAATTAACAACTTTTGAAGTCAAGCTTCTGGGCATTTGAGGATCTGACTGCTTCTGTGGAAGCTATAGATTTGTAGATCACTCAGAAAATGTGGTCAGGATGAAGATATACGTAAAAGTCACATTAATGTAATTTCTGTGGCTACTTCAGTTTGTAGAGACAAGAGATAAATGAATGGTAATGGAGTACATAGGGAGGATAGATTGAAAAAAATTGGAGAGGAAAAAAGTCTAACTTCTCCTTAGTTTTCTATTATTTCCATACTCTTTTCTACCCCTTTCATCTGCATTTTGTTACAATAACTAGACAGCCCGCACAGATTTTTCTTAGGAAAATCACTTTGCTCAGTGTTATGGTAGTTCACATAACTAGTTTTTAATAGAGATGACATTTTCTAAAGTACATATTTTCTAAATTGTATTTTACAGCTACAGGCCATCATTTTAAATATTTCAAAACTTTAGGGGTCACAGAAATGCCATTGCCATAATAGCATATAAGATCCTGTGAAACAACAATGGGAGAGCAATGCAACAACCCAACACACACTACTGCATTAATCAATGCTCAGAATACACAATGCAAAAGTCATCACGGTTTTGCTTCTTCAGTACTTTATTAGACACTCAGACAACTTTTATTAACTTTTAGGATGGTAATTAATCAGGAGGACATTTACACCAAATTGAAAAGGAAAACATAGCTGTTCTTCCTCTGCTGGCAGCCTCTTTCCAAGCTGCAGTCAAGAATAAAAATCAAAGGGCAATTTCAGAAGAGCAACATAAAATAACAGAATCTTAACCAGAGCCAAAGAGAACAACTGCTCCATAATGTCTGCAGATCTGCTTGCTTACTATTATACAATGCTCAGGTAACGAGAGCTGTGAAAGCTTAAATATACAGAAAAGAACTGAATATTCAGCCTCTGTTGGTTTTGCAGGGCCAGAGGAAAGTCCAACAGGTTTTAATTTCATTACAGCTTTTAAAAATTTGATAAGGGCCAGAGGATGAAGCTACTGCCAGTAAGAGTCACCTGGCACCAACAGGGAAATATTAGGCACTCACTCCCATCTCCCTTTTTTCTTGCAGGTAGAAGAGGGCAGTAGGAAAACTAGCAACTACACCAATTTTTTTTCTTCTGCCAACCATCACTTTTAATAAGAGTCCTGTTTTAAGACGTTATGAAGTGAAAGAGGTTTTTAAAATACCTTAAAAATACAACACAGTCTACGAAGTGAGAGAAGTACTGTGTAAGGATTCATACCAATCATGCACAGTAGCACTCAAGTTTTATGAAAAAAGAGAAGTCATTACACTAATTCACATCCTATTATGCCTTACTGCTCAACAGCTGAATAAAACATTTATAATAGTTTATTGGTACTAGCCAAGTTTTACATATTATCTTCCAGAAGCTGCCCTATGTTTATGCCTGAGACTTTCCTCATTTTTCTTCAGCTGATTAGATGATAAAACATTTTAGGATTAAAAATCACATATATTCAAGACTGAAAATAAATTTGCTTCATAGCACCATCAGTTTTCACAAGAAAGAGGGAGTCAGCATCATCAATAGAGACTTTAGTTTCTCTCCCATATTGAAAGTTCCCAGGCCTTCCTGGACACGAAAACAATAAACTGACAACATGAGGATCTCAGTTTAGCATTATTAATTCTTGAGGCTTGTTGATCTTAATTTATTTCAGATTACCATCTTCATTTCAGAAAATTTGTATGTAAAAAGGATCACAGTCATTAATTTCACTTGAAATTCTTCTGTGGAGCTACCAATGCTTGTGACTCTCCCGAGACATAAACAGGAATAATGTGCAGATCTGAAAACAATACAGGGCTCAAATAGCACAGGAGAAAACATCAGCAAGTCTACAAGCATTAAAAGCATACAAGTATTAAAAGAACAAAATTAAAGAACAAATATCCCCTCCTAAAAAGGAGATAGCTTCCAAAAGCCTTAAAAATCTCTTTGTGAGAGGCTGAGGTTTTACATTAAAACAAAGTCTTTCTTCATGATGTAATATTCTTTCTACATAGCCAAACTCATCTGACCCGCATGTTTTGTCTCGAATGCCAAAAATTCCCACATGTTCATTTTGCCTTCAGGTTAGACAGCATTCACAACTATTCTAATAGATTTATGGAGATAAACCACAAAGCTTGCTGGAGTTCACAACTACATTTTTCTAGGATACCAAATTACCACAATCTCTCCCTGGGACCAGCGTAACTTCTTGGGAGACTAACCAAAAATACAAACACCTCCAGGGCAACCCAATCTACTTTCTTCTAGTCAAAACCATTTTTTCCCCCCGCTAAGGTAAGGTTAGGGTTATTCATCAGAAATCTGAAATTGTCTTTTAAAGAAAAAAAAAAAACAGAGTTGTAAAATGACAGACAAAAATTAAGTCACCTGTCACTCTGATGTTACTTGTTCTTGAATTTTTTTTCCAGTTTAAGTATCATTAGAGGCACTTTTAAAAAGATACGATTTAATACTACTTAAAAAACAAACACCTTACAATAGCAATTTTGCACTCCATGACACACAAGTTTAACATCAGCCTAGTTCAAAGAGAGTCACATACCGGCTGCTGCACTGGTTTAAAAATGCATTTTTCAGACATTTAAGACTGTGGTCAATTTTTGGTTACAAGTTGCCTAGTTCTCAACAGAAAGTGTGAAATATGGAATCTTCAAAATCTCATCCCTATTTGCATCAGAGAACATTATCTTATTCTGAAGTAGGAAAGATGAGCAAGGATCAACTGAAATGCATGGAATTCACTCAAATATGGAAACTGTTAATTTTTGAACAGATGAGTATCAAGTACCAGAGTCTTCTATATTTTTATTAAGATATTAAACAAATGGATGTTATATGAAGGGACAGCTGCAACTCCAATCTAGATAGGTAGGACTGACTAGCCTTATGAGATAACAGGGTGTAATTAGTAAAGGGGCTCTAACTTGCAAATCTTCAGTCCTAACCTGCTAATAAGAACATCGAAAAAAAAAACTTGACAAAATGTTTCTGCATTTCTACTCAGAGAAAAAAAAAAAAAATCCACACACACACAAATACTGCATTCATAAAGTGGGCCAGTCTGGAAAGTAAAACACTAAACCATAACCATCCCATATCTTTATGTATAATTCAACAAAAATTGTAAGAAGAAGGAATCTGATCTGCCCGACTCCAAGTTAGTTCTCTCTCATGTGTGAAAAGATAATTATGAAGTCTCCATAGTAACTGAATCCCCGATAGATCAGTTGGTTAGGAAATTGACTTCCCACTTAAACCCTGCAGTAACAGTAGTCCTGAATGTGCCTTTTAAATGCTATTCACATGGAACAGACTAGCAGCTCAAAAGGTGAAAGATGGTATCAAATCATCATGTAGATTTCCTTGCAACTGTCTCTAAAGGAAAAAAAAAAAAAAAAAATCTACTCATCACTATAGATTATGACACCAGATAGAGCTAACTAGATCTAGCATTTAGTAAGTTATTGAAATATGACAAGGAGGGATCATAGCATCTGATTTTAAGGAATATGACTATATGCCCACATGAATTGTGACATTGTCACTATATGGAATATTTATTTTCCAAGTAATGTTAATTCTTAAAAGACAAGTAAATGAGAATTCTTCAGAGAGATGGATTTTCAAAATATATTCTTTTTCTTAGGTATGTAAAAAATAAAGCAAAAAGTTAGCTCTACCCAACCTTTTTCATAAACCTTGCAAGCAAAACTTACCTGTCAGATTGATCTGCAGTTTGGTTGTGTCTTTAGCTGTACTGAAACACTGCTTTGCTTTTTTATACTCGTAGTAATACAGAAATGTGTAGGCACATTCAAGATTGAATTGAACTTCTAAATGCCAGCTTTCATCACCTGTCAACAAATTTTCTGCTTCTGTCACTGTAAAAAAAAAAAAAAAAAAAAAAATCAAGAGACAACCCAGGAAAATATTCAAAGCATACCCACTTATGGAAATGAATCAAATTACAGTAGACCTGTTGCTCTATACTTCTCTACACATCTAAAAATAAACACTCAATGTATAAAATATATGCAGCATTTCAAATTTTGTATCTAAGAAATAGTACTAGGATAATGACAAAGGATAATTTAATTTTCTTTTGCATTTTCCTATCAAGCTGAGTCTTGCCAGAACTAGACCACACTAATCATCTACGACCTACTAAAGATTAGAGGACCTTAGAAAACAGCAAGCAGAGCTTAAAAAAATCCCTCCTTAATTAGAAGCTTAAAAGGAGAAAATTTGCCTCATGAATCGAACAATGAAATGGGACTTAGGAATAGTTCTGGTTTTAACAATTACTGTCTTGCCAAGTGACCTTGGCACTTGACACCAACTGATCACCTTCTTCATCTGAAGAAAAAGAAGTATCTCAGTAAAGAAGCCTAAAGTCTCTAAGAAAAGAGATCTGACATTTTTTAATTTAAGCATTGTTTAAAGCAGTTTGTGTTTATTATTCTTAAAGAAGTTTTTTTCTCCCTTCTTTGTGCTTTTTATTTATTAGTTAGAAAGAATTATATAATATAAACCTTTTCTAAGTTTACAGAAAAATGGCATTCAATATTAAAATAGGCACTGTTATTCAATACCTACTATCCAAATATGCTTTATTCACACTAGAAAAAGCCTTACTATATAAAGAAAAATATATAATTAATATCGCCATAACTTTCTTAATTTTTTTCCTATAACATTAAATTTAGGAATTGCCACTCCCTTCTAGATTGAACATATTTTATTAAATCTCCTAAGCAAGGATGTTCCCCTTGCCTCTAAGTATTGTTCAAGAATCACAATCACCATCAAAATGTTTTGTTCCACTTAAGATAAGCTAATAATAAGTTTGAACATAAGGAACTATAAGAATCACACAAACTAGTGGTTTTTTGAAGATTTACATGGATAAATCTTGTGAACTCTGGAAGAAACTTAAAATTTATTTATCAAACTCTGAATTGAAAGTTTTTGTTTGATGAAAGCAAGACAGTAATTTACAAATTTTACTCCAATGGCTTTCAAGAGAAAAAAGGGTACAAAATGAAGCAGGCTTATAACTTAATCCTTAAAAAAATTAAGAGACTACAACTATTTAAGCACAAAGTCTATACAGATTAATCACCACTTTTGACACACATTATTTCAAAACTGAGAAAGTTCCTTGAGCAATAACATCACACCCAGGTAACATCCAGTCTCTGTAAACAAAGCACCTGAGCTGTGTAATATTTTTGTCCATACTTAACATATTTAAGAGAATGATTCACATATGACCATAAAACAATTGAAGTTCTAGCAAAAGCTACTCTTTTTCTAAGAAAGACTTCTGATAAATAATTTTGGAAATGATTTTATATGACTGTCATATTTGCGAGCTTTTAAAACTCCACATACGCACAGTATTACTCTGACAGTTTCCAAAATGACAATTTTGCAGATATTAATTTCTTATGGCATTGCAAACAAAAATCTGACCCATAGTTTTATACTAAAACAGAGATATATATTTGTATCGACTCCTTAGAGTAGTTTGAGTAACTAAATGCGAAGGGGCTGTTGTTAGTGCAGTTAAGCCTGTAAGTATTAACGTGCAGCCACACAAGTGGAAACCCTACAATACTGCAAGTTTTTGAATGAGTAATTATGATTCATTTCCGAGAATGGAAAAAAAAAAATCACAAATATACATTACTTACTGATTTTCAGTAGCTAACAAGTTATAATGATCTGAATACAAAACTATCTGCTAGAAACATGTGCCAAAACCACAAATGTTTACAGTGCCAAGTCAGAGAAGCATATCAATTTTTTTTTTTTTTTATTAATCATCCTTCTAATCATCCACTGTGCTTGGTATGACAGCTAAAACCTACAATTGCTTAGAAATTTCCAATTAAATCCCCTCCAGAAACTCATTACTACACTAACAGTGTCTTTGCTGCCTAGCTGGATGTTTTTCAAAGAGAAAAAAATAAAAAATAAAGTAAAAAAAAGTTTCTGTTTTGGAAATCATTTGCATAGCTTGAACCCATACATAGTTCTAATCAACAGAGCTACTTCATATGGTAGAATTGCAGAGGGGCATTTAAACTGACATTTTAAAAGCCAAAGAGGACACATCATAATTCATTTCTAAATGCAAGAGAGAATTTCATAAAAGTACTTGGTTAGAAACTTCAAGCTTATAAAACTAAACTAATAGAATTTTCATTAATAAACTAACTGATGAGGCACCAACACAC
The DNA here is from genome assembly GCA_034781795.1 of Crypturellus tataupa. Lineage (NCBI taxonomy): Eukaryota > Metazoa > Chordata > Aves > Tinamiformes > Tinamidae > Crypturellus > Crypturellus tataupa. Next base: position 2,165,321 of record JAWLRI010001063.1, read on the forward strand.
ATAAAAGCTGTCCGCTTTTTCAGCTTTATCAGTTGTCTCTCAAAAGAAAAATCCCAAATAAAATGTCAAATATTACATTAATTTTCTACATTGTACTTTCATGAATGCCATCATTTTATTATTTAGTGTTATCTACTCTCCTCAACAAATCCTTCTCAAATCAGAAGTAGCCAATTTCAGAATTTAGATGGAGATAAAACAGGAAAAAAGTTCATCTTCCTCAAAGATGCAGAACAGGGACATTCACCTTTCAAACCTAAATAAGATCAGTAACATCAGAAATGAAAACTGCATAAAATGTCTCCAGTTACATTATCACAAGCTAACCTGCATTATGCATGGCGCAGGAATCTGTTTGCAATGAGGTATTCCTGGCTTCATCTTGCATGTTTCACACAAATCCATTTCAACTTAAATGAATTCCTCTTCTGCTCTTTCTCTCTTCTAGTCCTTTTCCATACAGTTACATAGCAGCCTGATAAGCTTCATGTTGCCTAAAAACATCCTCCCTCAAAGACTACTAACAAGTGGTGCTGCAGACTCACAAATTGAGTAATTAGAAACATACCTTGTTTTATACAGGCCTGGGCAAGAGTAAATAGCTCAGGTGATCGCTCTTCTAACAACTGCTGATGAATATTCACACATCTTAGAGTCCACCACCACGAAGTCTGAAAGGAAGTAAACATACTTTAAATAAATAACAATGAAGAAGTATTTTATATTTTACGTAAAACTATTTAAAAAAAAATTAAAAAACAGCTACAACAGTCAGTTTATAAAAGTGGGTTTTAATCTAGCACAAAGGTGTACATATTCAAGCAACTCCACTACACTCTAACAGAGCTAATTTCTCTAGTTGTGCTGCGAACCCTGCAAACCCTTAGGATACACAAGCAAAAAAAAAAAAAAAAAAAAAAAAAAAAAAAAAAAAAAAACACCTCTGCACAGAGCAGATAACAGATGTTTTGAACCAGTCTGTTTCTTTTTCTCCCCTCCTAATTCTTCCAACAGATATAAACAAAATCGTTCCTTACTTTCCATCTTTCTTGTCATATTCATGATTTTCATAGGCAGCTATCATCTCACTCTTCAGACACCCTTGAGACCAAGGAGCCCTGGACTCCTCCACAAGCATCCTTTGTAAGTCATTCCCTATCTCCCATAGAAAGAGGCCTTACACTGGATACAGTATTGCCCTTCTGTGCACTTCTTCCTCTTTCATTTAACCATTTTGGGTCTCTTCATGTGGGGTAAATGGAAGATTGAGACAGATGAATGAGGACCGGATGTATACATACTTCTATACGCCACTTTTCTACTC
>JAWLRI010001063.1:2166744-2177885 GCA_034781795.1 Crypturellus tataupa
TGTGGGGTAAATGGAAGATTGAGACAGATGAATGAGGACCGGATGTATACATACTTCTATACGCCACTTTTCTACTCTTTCTTCTTTCAATTTAATAATTAAATTCAAAGATTTCCTTTAATAATTCCTTCCTTTTTTTTCCCCCTCGAGTGCTGCTAAATATGCAGCTGATGCTTCTACACGTTTACTATAATCCAGCACCTCAAAGATGCAGAACAGGGACATTCACCTTTCAAACCTAAATAAGATCAGTAACCTCAGAAATGAAAACTGCATAAAATACCTCCAGTTACGTTACCACAAGCTAACCTGCATTATGTACGGCGCAGGAATCTGTCTGCAATGAGGTATTTCTGGTACCTCCTTCTGAGGTGGAAAGGGGTTCACAGCCTGTCACCATATGAAGTTTTCTCTGCATACATCACTATGGACGCTAAGTTTCATTTGCCAGTGTGTTGCCTCTTCCCAGAAGGATTAAGATGCAATTGCACATTCTGATCAAATGACTAATCCAAAGCAATAATAAAAGGCACATACAGGGGCACTAGTGTCTACATCTTTCCCTGCAGTTTGCTCAGAAATTTCTGTCCGAGCTTTGTCCTGGACTGATGAGTAAGTGACATTCTCCCTTTCTTCTCTGTTTTAAAGGATATAGTCTTGTAAAATCTGTCTATTAAAAAGACAACTATATTTAAGTCACTTCCATAGAAACTGTTAGCTTATCATTTGCTCACAGAGTACGTTTTCTTCTTAGACGATAGCAGTGAAAAGTGTCCCTCTATGGTATGTAATTGAATCAAGAGCTTCCTTTTTATCGTGTAGAAAGGCTCCCAACTCAGCAGTCACCTCTATTCCTGGAACCTGATTCTTTCTTTCCCTCTTTCTCCCTTTTCATATTCCGATTTTTAAACCCATGTTTAGTAATTGTTCACAAATTAACAGAGAGCCTATAAAATAAAGTGCTTTCACAACCTCTTCTGTTCATAAAAGCCTAACTTTGAAAATTTACCTTCTCATGATTTAACACCCCAGAACACTTCTCTCTAAATGTTATCCACCAGAACTTGCGATTCAGTTGGCCTTCACATAGGGATGGGCACAAGGCTGCTGGATGTTTGCACTACTGAACTGCTAAGTTTCAGGCCTGGGCAACCCAGCAGCTCTTTCCTGAGGGAAAAAGAAATTCCTCCACGGTATCAATCCATTCACACCAGATAGTGACAAGTTTGTAAAGTGAAACCAGACCAGTGTTCGCCCTCCTGTCTAACTCCATCTTTTTGGAAGCACAGTGACAACCAAACTGCAAATCTAGAGTATCTGCAGTTACACCGGCCTCTGCAAGTAATGACCTTTTGTATGTGTTTTTAAGACTGATAGGCTAGCATCTGTAAGCCCTTCTCAGGGCTAACTGGCTTCAAAGGAAGTATATTTACATTTTAAATAAAACCTGAAACTTTGAGTTTTTAAACAAACTATGAGAACATCTAGCAGAAAGCATTAATGTTCATGTATGGAAGGTAAATTAATACATTACTGGGCTAAGAAGTCATTCTATAGTAGAAAACACAGGTAAAAAATCTGATTTTAAAAAGTTGTGTTCTTGAAAGATAACCTCCCCCAGCATCTCGTATCCTTCTTTAGCTGCACCAGACGGATATGCATGGAAAACCTAAATGATAACATAATATTCTTTTCATAAAATTACACTTAAGATCTGTGCACAGAGGCCATACCTCTACACGGGTTCTACTGCTTACTAGTTTTATTACTGCTGTTAGGATTCTAACCATTTTCCATAAAAGTAATGTTGGAGCACTGCTGAGATACAGCTATCTTCTGAACTTTTTATACAGGTTATGTTTATATCATTCAGACCAAAGGACAGAACAGCATGCAAGCAAAAACATCAAGACCAATCAGATGCATCTGACTGTAATATCCGTAGAAAGGAGCTATCAAAAAGAATAATAATATCTATTTCAGAGAGCAATGAAAGATGACTTTTGATATCAGGCTGAACAGAGCAAAGGCACATAAACAAGAGACTTTGTGAAAAAGGTTAAATCGCAATATTTCATCGCTTACATAGAAATCCAAAGGCAAGTTAAGTAAGAAGTTTCAAATGACTTCAGTATTATATAATGAAGTATTTGTTTCCCATGAAAGTACGTTTCTGTCTCAATAATACAATTTCTTGGGGCTTGCAGCTTGCCACTCAAAAGTCTCAGAATCAGAGAGAACATTTTTATTAAGTTCTTTTACTTCACATTTCTAAATTTCTATAATGACTTCTAAGAGAGTTTATAAAATAAATCATTCGAGCGCTGTATGATGCTTTATCAGTGTTAGCTTTTGGGGGGAACCAAGCTAAGAAATTTTCTTTGGAACAATTTTCAATTCTTTAATCTTCCATTTATAAGAACATTTTTCAATGAAACAAGGCTTTAACGTTTTAGATAATAGATTTCAGAGCATTTTATCCTAAATTGATTTACACTGATCTTAAGGAGCGAAGGCATTTTGAGACTTTCCTTTCGAACCAATTTGAAATGAGGAAGAATGGCAAGCTTTTATCATTCTACTGACCTGTTGATGAAAGTAGCTTTTATCAGTTGCTGTCTTTTATCTACTACCAAAACTTGATATAGCCATAAGTAACTGAAGCTCCACTGGGCAGAAGGTGGCCCCAATAATGTCAGTTTGAAGCGAGGTAGCAAGGGACTTCTCTATACTAGGTACATTTTCTGCCTCCCTTACTGACCCAATTGCTGGAATTCAATAGCATTCATCTGTGAATAACAGGGAAAAGGATGGAAAAGCTTGGCTTCCAGACATGCACCGCAGCCAACATCTCCCATACAATTTAATGTGGCCCCCATACAAAGACCCAGCTGGGAATGGATATTTTCAGCCAAGCATAAAGTGAGACCATGTGGCATTTGATCTCCAGCCAAAGTCCGTTTAACTGGAACGCAATTAAGAGAAGTTGCTGCTATTAAGAGTCTCCCAGTTCTGAACTGTCCCTCTACCAACCATTCCTCTGATAATCTATAAAGGAGGTAAAATCGAAAGTCCTCTCAACGGACTCATAGCTCCATCTTTTCCATGAGCAAACAGAGCACAGAATTCAGGCAGTCTACATGAACACCTACAGGAAGGCTAGAAGATGATTAAAAACATAAAGGACTTGCTTTTTATCTAGAATTTGTGCCATAGAAATCACACAGCAATGTTTAAAGGTATCCCAAAGCTTGTGAAAAATGGTTATAATGTACGCCTGATGAATTACATCGAGGAATTTATGGTTTTTATATATAATGTCACAAATTGAACATCTTTTTAAACACTGTTTCCTTTTTCATCGTCTGATTTTTGCACATAAATAAGGTACCTTCTCTTTTAAGGGAAAATGGTGAGAAAATACGTTATCCTTAAGAAAAGGACACTCATGCTTAAGTATAATCACTACCTAGAACTATTCCTTAGAAGAAGGAATGCCAGAGCTGGGGAAAGAAATGGAAGAGTCAGCATTCTGACTCAGTGAGTATGGAGAGGAGAAAACAAAGCAAACAAACAAAAAATACGTAACAGAACCAGTACCTGGTAAACATAATGGTTAGTTACATATTTCTTACCTGAACAGATGCAAGTTTGTGTCTTGATTTCACAAGGATTATCCTGGCTATAAGCAACAAGATAGGATGAGAAGTCAGTGTATAGACTGATTCACCATCTAGAAGCAGTGTCTTCAGAACAGCTGCATGAAGCATTTTTCGCTGAAAGAAGAAATCAAAAAACAAGTTACAGGAAACAATTAAACAAATCATGTAGTAGAAAACCAGGAAAAAAGGCAACCATTGATTTTTTTTTAAGGAGAAAGTCTGCTTCAAAAATAAACAAACAAGAAAGGGACTGACTGTGTCTCAGAGTCCCAGTCCTTGGCCAAGTCATACTAAATTCTACTTCTCTCTCTTACTGGCCAGGCACACCATACCAACATGATCCAAAAGACTCCGATTTCCTGCCACCTGAAATGCATATATCTAGTCAATTTTACTCCCACTAAATCCATTCCATTACTATTATCATTGCCATGATTTAAGGCAAAAAAGCTTCTCACAAATCCATACCATTCAACTTGCTGTCACAAAAAATAAATTTGTGTATAGCCCTACAGTGCTCACACATGACATACTCATTCAATGAAGTCAGTACAGGTTATCTTTCTCTTCCTCCAGAAGGAGCTATCTGTGGGATTAGATCAATATTAGAGCCATTCTTCTTTGTCCCGTAAGTACAGGCCCCTCTGCTGGGAATACTGGCCTGTATGGAGAGCTCTTACCTAACGGGGCTGAGGCAGCTCCCCAGGGAATCTGTCTCTCAGTGGTGACTGTCAGATGACAGACACCCTTTCTTGTCTAACTTCTAACGCTATGAAAGCACTCAAACAGTTTATCTTCAGACTTTAGCAGATGTCAGCTTATCACTTTTTCCAAGTTCTCATATGGCAGGTTTCATTTGCAAAGTAAAAAAAGTATTTTGTTTCCAGCAAGTATGAAAAGGGCAGGAGATGGGAAGGGAAAGGAAGAGGTACAAAGAGATGGTTAAGTAACAGCTTGCATTGAAGCTACAGGTTATCTAGCCTAGCCTCATCTACCAGGACAGAACTTATTTGAACACATTCATCTTTTAAAAACTCAACTGATAATCTAATTCCTAAATTGTATGAAACTCTTTTCAATACCTAATACCAAAAGACTACCTCAAAGATGACAGCTGTTAAGTCATATTACCCCCCTAGCTCACTTTACAGTGACCACTTTCTCTTTACAGTAATCTGCAGGCTTTTTCCGATTTGCTTTTCACTTGCTTTCACTATTTGCCATTTATTAACACTTAAAATAACTCAGCTTTGTAGACAATGATTTGTGACTTTGAATTATCTACAAAGTGCAATTTTTATGGCATCAGTCCCTTCAATCCTAGCATGAAAACAGAATTTACAATACTCTTAATAAATATTTGAGATATTTATTAAGATTTGAGAATAAAGGAAAGAAATTGCAAAGTGGGAAGTAATCAGTTACCCCCACTCAGTCATCCTTAAAGGAATAGTTTGACTAACATTGCAAACCTGCTTTGAATTGGAGAGAAAAAGTCATGGCCCAACATGCCTAGAGATTTGTTTTGAATATACATGCCTACATACACAAATGCCACTTCTTATAATTTTAAGTTACACTTGTTTCTCCTCTGCTCTTTTTTTTTTATTCTCCCTACAGTCAAATGAAGTCACACAATAAAATGCAAAGGGCAGACTCAGTTGGAAAGTTTATAGCAGAGAGCTGCAAGCTTTGTTATAGAACCATTTTATGAAACTGTCTTGATATGCCACAGCAATCTACAATCATTTAAGAGCTGTAACAACCAATTAGTCACAAATTCACATTTCAAGGCCATTCACTGGAAAGCTCAGCTCAACTAATGTAACATTACAAGGAACACAACCTAGGAGGGAGAGAGGATGACACGTACCAGATCTGACAAGTAGCAAACAAGTCTCAAAGCCAAATCTTCTATTGTAACAAATTCATTTTCTTTTCCATGAAGCAAATACCATACAAGGAAGCAAACATCCTTGTCTTGAAGTTGAGAAAGCCTAAAGCAGCACCGATTCATCTAGCTTTTGCCACGAAACTACATCATCAGTGCACAACCTACTGTCCTAATGTAGTCATTAAGGTGAGACGACAACTACATATGAGGAAGATATTTAAGCTTTTAAGGCTTCAACGGTTGAATATTCAGGAATCAATTCCAAAAAATTCTAAAACATTGGCCAAGAGTAAAATGAAAAATCTGAGCTTGCCTTCTTGGTGTTTAAAGATTTTAGATCTTTCAGTTGCTAAGGAACCCTTTCCTGTATCTTGGAAAAGAAGCAGTAAGACACACAGATGGAGAAAAATTTTGATTAAATGACTTAGGTTAGGGAATAGGGAAAGAATGGAAGATTTGAGTACCCTAGACTAACACAACTAGGCTCCCGTGTATAAAGTACATGATGATCATAGAAACCAATATACCCTTTCCCATCTCCTCCACATACATCTAAGAAAAGATTTAAGCATAGCAAAACTGAACCAGGAAGAAACATTGAGAGGAAGTCTAAAGCTCAACCGTGAAAAAGTGAACTTTGGACTTGGGTAGAGGGCATAATACAAACAGAAGCTATAAATGCATTTATGTTACCATTAATGAGATTTGGTCCTTCACTCTACATTTTTCCCTCTAGACTTACTTTGGGGATTTAAAGCGTTGTTTGCTTTTTTTAACTTTCAGCAAAAGGAAATATTGAGACTATAATGGAGACCGTCCCCAGCTTTATGATCCAAACTATCAATGGGTAAGTGATGTAGAGCTGAGTTGCAGGCTGTATGTGCTAGCTCATACTGATTATCTACACAGTCCCCCCCACCAAGAGTGCAACATATGGAAGTGTTTAGCTATGAACACACTTGTCATGTTCCCTACTCCATTTGCAAGCGAGCAGTTTTTAAGTGTCCTCACTAAGAATGTCCCCTCTCTCATATGTGTATAGCAAGGGAATCTAGACCTAACAGATTAGCCTGGTTTACAAGACTCTGCCTCCACATTTAGGTTCATTCATCAATCCTTATACACCCCAGAAGAAGAAATTTGAAGAACCTTCAAATCTTTCACCTTGCTGGTCACTTGTATCTAAGGAACATATCAGTCAGCCTAAAACTCAACTCTTTCTTCTTTCTGGCTAGTTCATGCTAATGAAAAGCCAAGCCTGTGAGTCTGGGAACAGAACAGAAGGCATTTCCAAAGATTTGAGCTAGTGAGGCCAAAAGATCATGTTGGATTTGAGACAGTAGTGCTGGAAACACAACAGTTTCTTTCAGCAAAAGAGCAAAACTGCACATAAAAGTAGCAATCAAAACAAACGGAAGGGGAATTATTCAAATGTTTTATAAAACTGATTAGTTGGAATCAACCAGAAAGTTGAAAACGACCAGCAGAATTTGCTGACATATTTTGAGAATTCCTAGGAGTTATTTACAGGGATTATCAATTAACATATTGGAATCATCTTCCAGATGGAGCTTCTAGCCAAATAAAACCTAATAAAACAAGCATGATGTATTTATTTATTTTAAAATGAAGAGTAGCATCTTTGGCCATGAACAATATGACATCAGATCCTACAGTCTATAACTGCTTAAAGCAATTATAGCAGCTCAATCTTCACAACATTTTCACAGTCCCTGGTGGCCCTTGGCAGACCCTAACTTTTAACAGTTTTGTATCATTTATTCTCTTAGTTGAAGGGAGATAGCAAAGTAACTTAATACACAAGAAGCCTATTATTATATCCCACTAATTACACATGTATTAACTTAATCACAGCAAGTTCAAAGCTGGCATTGACACTACGTTTAATTTAAACTCAGCATTTTTTTAAATCCTTGCTTTAACACAAGTCATTTATCATATAAAACTCAGGGTAGTGTCAGTCAGAGTTTGTACAGTAAATTCTGGCATTATTAAAAGAGGAAAAAAGACACTTAAGAACTAAAATGTAACTGCTTTTCTGTTTAGAAATTACAGAACTATTTTTGTATGTGGACTCATAAAGAGAAAAGCATATTCAGTTCTGCAGAACTCTTAAAATCCTAATGGAGTACATGAATGTAGCCATAACCTAAAGATAAGACTGGAATCAATCTGAGGGATTGGAAATAATGTACACATACTCATGAATATTGTTAATGGAAGACAGCCAAGAGGCCCCTACAAGCAACTCATCTAAAACAGACTATTTCATGACTTGTTTGTTCACTCAAATTAATTATAGTCTCATGCAGTCTTAATGCATCCACATAGGGAAGTAAAATTAATGATGCATTCAGTTGTCTGGGAGCAGAAAAACTTCTACCACAGGCCCAGAGTTGAAACTATGGGAAGGATAGAAATGGCAGATGTTATATAGCCTGGAAAGTCACAGAGTTAAGACATATCCAATAAAGTTTTGAAAATGACATTTTTGAATATATTCCTAAAATGAGATATCAGGCTCTAAAGGTTGAAGGTTAATACTATTATTTACAGCAGGTTAAGAAAAGCATGCTTCATGAAGTCATAATCTTAATCTTGATATGGAAAGAAGCCATTTTAGTTTGAAAAACTGAAAAACAGAAGGCCTATTAAAGAGGAAAAAAAAAAGGAAAAGAAAGAGCACCCTGTCACTGTATTTTCAACCCAAATTATCAATCCAAAAATGGACTAATGGAAGTATAAAAAAGACCAAATTTTGAAATGCTCATCTTTACAGAGTGTTTATACTAAGAACCTTTGAAAAGAAAAGAATATACATAAAGATAATCCAAAACATGTAAAAACTTTTGAATTAAAATGTTCAAGACAGAAGAGCACTGTATAGTATATTTCATCACATAACTGTTTAATATGCTTGGGGAAAAACAAACAAGCAAACAACAACAAACTTACATGAAAATACTAATAATACTTATAATACCAAACTTCTTTTGCCTGAATGCATAAACAGCTATATTCTACAGAAATATAAAATTTTGATGCAGCACTTTTTAGAAGCGTGCTGAGGTCTGTTTTTCTTTATCTTCTCTTGCCAATTTATTTTTTGGAATACATTCTCTCCGTAAGCAAACATCAATCAATGCATTACACCCACAGCCATAAGAAAACCTAGAAGACGTATATTCTCTCATTCAACAGGCAATTATTCTCATTCATCCATTAGTGTACAATAAACAGGATGGTTGATCTAAGTTATGAACACAGAACTTTCACAAGTCTAGAAACCCTGTCCATTTTTAGCAATTCTGTGACTATCAACTTGGGCTGCAGCTTCAGTGTTAAAACCCAGCTTGTACATTAACATTAATACAGAACATTAGTATTGTTCAGTAAACAACACCGACAAAAGACAGGAGAATGGAAAAAATGAATTTGTCTTGCTCATTTATAAAGTAACCTTTCAGAAATTCTTAAGTATTCTTAATTTCTGCTAATTCATTTCTCATTCTTGAGATTTAGTACACATGTGGCTTCCAGAATTGTTTTTCAAGCCAATAGGAGACTAGATTTGAACGTCCAGTATCAAAAGCTAAGAAAAAGCAGCCCACCATATCATGTCAGCTCTAAAAGATGCAACAAAACAATAAACATCTACTTAAAAAAAAAAACAAACAAAAAACAAACAAAAAAAACACATAGATACTGCACCTGAATTAATATTATTTCAAAATGCAAATTTGGGAATGAAACTAAGGCAGGACTTGGCGAGTTATGGTATTCCTGTAAAAATATGCCACAGTAATACAACACAGATCCACAAGTCAAACCTCCCCTCGTCCAACAGTTTACAGCATTTACAATGCTCATGGTCCATACCCCCTTCATAATGAAATTCTAAACACAAAGCAAGTCGTGTGTAGATATAGCATTAACAGAAAATGTAACAATCCAGCATCTTTATGACAACTTCCAATTCATGTAGTCTATATATAACAACAACATTCTCAGTTATTAATCTATCAGTAGTAAGGAATTCCTGGTTTCAACTATTCAAAAAAAAAAAAAAAAAAAAAAAAAAAAAAAAAAAAAAACACTCATATTAAATAACACCAAACAATGTAACATACACAGGTGCATAAGCATATTAGTTCCATCTTACTAAATGCCAGTTAAAAAAGATAATCTTTTTGAAAAATGATGAGAAGTGAGAAGATTCACACCTTGTAAAAGGAAAAAAGGAAAAACCTTGCCTAGAACGTAGTATGAAATGGCAATATTTAGAAGACTATCTCAACCTATAAAAAGGTAAAGAAGGAAGTGGGAATTTTTCAGGCTAGCTTCTAATCACTGGAAAACTGCATTTCTAAATGGCACATCCAACCTGTATTTAACTATATCCCAAATCAGCAGTGTTTTTGGAATAGGGACAAAAGAATATCTCTTCAAAAACCAAATACTTCTTGCCACCTTCACAATGAAGTACAGAAAAAAAGTAATTAGAGTTATCCTCTAGCCTCCACACAATATACTGCAGTACTCAATGTATTACTATAGCTTTAATTCCAGTTATGGGCCTCACAGTAGAGAGACCTCTTCAGAAGAATTCCATGACCTAGAGCTCTAGAAGGAAGGGGGGCCCAAGAGAGCTGGCCAATTTTGAAATGTCACTTTCTCCACACTCAACAACAGAACATTCCTGTACGTAGTCAGGCAAAGAGGGCAGGAGACCTGCGTGGATGAGCAAGGAGCTTGTGGCAATGCTCAGGTAGAAGGCGGTGGTATACAGAATGTGGAAAAAAAAGGACAGGCCCCCTGGGAGAAATACAAGACCTTAGTCAGGGAATGCAGAGTTATGACAAGGAAAGCTAAGGCATGTTTGGAATGGTAAGGGCCATTCCAATGGCAAGGGATGTTAAAAATAACATGAAAAACTTCTTCAAATATATAAACAGCAAAAGGAAGATCAGGGAAAATGTGGGTCCCCTGGTGAACGGGATGGGCACTCTGGTTACGAATAACACAGAAAAAGCAGAGTCGCTGAATGCCATACCAAGGGCAGCCCTTTAGAGTTCCAGGCCCTAGAGACAAGAGAAAAGGTCTGGAAAGAGGAACACTTGCCCTGAGTAGAGGAAGATTGGGTAGGAGGATCACCTAAGGAAACTCGATACCCACAAATCCATGGGCCCTGATGGGATGCACCCCAGAGTGCTGCAGGAGCTGGCGGATGTCGTAGCCAAGTCGCTCTCCATCATCTTCAAAAGATCCTGGAGAACAGGGGAGGTGCCAGAGGACTGGAAGAAAGCCAATGTCACACCAGTCTTCAAAAAAGACAAGGAGGAGGATCCGGGCAACTACAAGCCAGTGAGCATCACCTCCATCCACAGAAAAGTGATGGAACGGCTCATACTGGCCGTTGTCTCCAGGCACATGGAGGACAAGAAGGTGCTCTGGACTAGTCAGCATGGATTCACCAAGGGGAAATCGTGCTTGACTAACCTGATAGCCTTCTATGATGGGATGACCAGCTGGATAGATGAGGGGAGAGCGGTGGATGTCATCTA
>JAWLRI010001063.1:2187277-2221970 GCA_034781795.1 Crypturellus tataupa
CCCGCCCCGGCACGTGTGACGCGCGGGGCCGGTGGAGCCGTTGCGGCCGCGCTGGGCGGGGCGGGGCGGGGCGGTGCCGTTGTTTCGTTTAGTTGTCTGTCTGTCTGTCTGTCTGTCTGTTTTTAACACTTGCTGCAGCCCCGTTTGGTTTCCTTAAAATATAGTTCGCTATGAGAGCAGCCTGGGGTGGTGGGAGATCATCAAGGGCTGCCACCTCATTGCTTAGCCGCCTACGGGTGGTGGGTGTTGGAGCTTGGCTCGAGTTTTGTGAGCTCTGTTACCAGCACATAAGCCAGGCGGTTCAGAGGTGACTTCCGGATACCTGCATGCAGTCTGATTGCCTGTTTAGGTGTGTGGTGTTTTTGTTAAGATGCCTCTCAAATAACATTTGCTTGGAATTAGGAAATTAGACTATAAAAAAAGTAAATTGTGTGGGTATAAAAATGATGAGAAAATATTAATTGTAATTAATAGATACACAGTCATATATATGTGCATGTGTATAGTTTTGATGCTTTCTGTTTGGTGTATCTCTATGTCAAAAGATGCTCTGCACACACATGCACTTTTAGCAAGTTCCTAGTGTGCAGGGTGTGCACCTCACTTGGCTTTTGCCTGTGTCTGTATTTCAATACCCATTTGAATACCTTTAGAATCAATTCTGCCCCAGTGTTTCTAAATTTCATCATTTTGCATGTAGTACAACCAAGAGAGGTAAAAATTTTGAGCCGTTCTATTAATTCAAAAGTGAGTGTAACTCTTTGAACAATATGACAGGGTCTCCCTGAGTTGCTAATGGAACCTGAAAATAATGAAGTTAGAAACCAGAAAACTATTGTAGCAGAGGGTAAATACTTAATTTGGAAAAGTGAATGTTCTGAAGAAACCTGCACTGTAAAAGGTAAAATTCATTTTGGTATTAAGTGCAGTATTTAATAGGGTGACATGGAGTTCTTGCAAAGCTCAGTTTGATATGCTTCAAAAGTTATAAATGTTTTCATCTTGCTTTCATATCTAGCATATTACATAATATGCATAATAATGCATATCTAGTATTATTATTCTTTAAATGAATGAATGAATGTAATAGTTATTTGTCAGTTTGCTATCTTCCTCATCTCTGCTGGTACTCCCAACTTTTTTTTTTTTTTTTTTTTTTTTTTTGTAATTCATTTTCTGGCAGCATTCAGAAATTTTGGTATGAATAAAGGAAGCGCATTCCTGGTTCACTTTGGACTGTTACCATTCACATAAAAAGGTTTTGTTACTTGTTTATCAGTTGCTATTTGCCACAGGTTTTCTGCCATCACTTGCTTCCCCTGATAAGCCTGTTCCCTCTATGATTTAGAGAATATATAGCTTTCTTAGAAATAAAAGGCAGAAGGTTTTATCTTCATTTAAGCCTTACTTTGGCTAGTTGCCTGTATTTCTTCTTCAGCAAGCCCTCTGCAATTCAGTGAGCTGCAGATTCAAAATTTTAGTGCATACTTGGTTACTGGTTCTAAGCAGGGTTTGTCACAAGGGTTTTCAGAGAAAAACTTTAACTTTTTTTCCCAAGAGTTCAAGAAAATTGTCCCTATGAAGCCTCGTGCTTTGAAGGCAAGACTTCCCCAGCCCCCCCAGTCTCTGAACTAGCACATTAAAATCAGCTTTTAAGGTATCTGTTTGTGCTACTGTGTTGATGCAGTGTTTATCTTCTGTTGCAGGGCTTTTTTAAAGCCCTTTGAAACATGATCTCAAGGGACTGCAAAATGTTACATCATGTTCCAAAACCACTACCTGTAAAAGATGATTTGGTAAGTTTAAAGTCATTGTTATACACATATAAGTACGTGACATGAATTTTAAATTCATCTTCAATTCAAAGTGCCAGGTTTCAGGCATTGCTGATGAAAGATGTGATTGCAGTCAGGCTGTGTTTGAACAATACTGTTGCTATCTTGGGGTTTGTGTGTGTGTGTTCATTTGTTTGTTGTTGTTTCTGCCCTTATGAAAGGAGAACCCACTCAGTATAGCAGGATTAAAACTTGCAAGGCTGTCTAACCAAACTGGTGCAGGTTTGTAAGAAAAGGAAACCCCATATTCAAGTTCTGTTGTGAGAGGAGCTGTGAGGTTTGCCTTTGAGGAATTCTATCGGCTTTTCCTTGCTTCAGTCAGTTCTGTCAAACAGTATCTAAGTAACTCATTATTCTGTGTAGATCATAATATCTGAGATTACATCTTCTTCAATTATGCCAATTATGGAAAAAGGGAGGGAGAGAGGCTTAAAAATGATTTTTTTCTTTTTAATATTCAAGTTCCTTAATTTAACCTTGAATTCTCTTTATTGGTCTACAGAGAGAAAGCCTAACAAATTGTTTCCAATTGCACACACTGTGACAAACACAAATTTTAGTTGGAACAGATAGAATGTTGTATTAAAGTTGCATACCCTTTGTCTCTTTAGTGCACTTAACAACATGGTTGTATTTTTGGACATGGAGCGGAAGTGGATGGTCACTTGCAAACAGAAGAATGTTTCTGAAATCACCTTACATCTTATTGAATGAATGGATAATTCTGCTTGCTGTGCAGATGTGTCACAGATAATTCAGGGTGTCTACCACATAAGACGGGTCGGCAGTCAGAAACACTGTTTGTGACAGGCAGTAAGCGTGATTAAGTGGTAGTGTTTCGTATATTGAGAACCCAGCTGACTTCCTAGTGTATCATTTTCCATCAGGAGCAGTGGGGCTCTTAGGTAGTCACTGTCACTTTTGCTTGCAGGCCATTCACAAGGCTTTTTCCTCTTGGTCCTCCAAATTTTGAGGTATTGTAACTGTGACTCTTGACCTCATTTAGGTTTGGTGTGTCATTTAAAGAATGAGAACCATTGACTATTCCTTTTCTAAAATGTTTGTAAGGTTTGATGAGTATAGGGGAATGGTGTGTGTGTTGGTTATAGACTATTGCATTGCATACTTAGTATGCTTTAGCAAATATTTTTACACTGATACAATAAGTAGCTTGGCAGAGGATATTGTTGTCTTAGATTCTGAAAAATACATGAGTGAAACTTTTGTAATTATGCATTAATGCATTTTACACAAACTATATTCTAGTTTTTTTTTTTTTTTTTTTTTTATCTGCAGAACAGTAGTTAAACTCTTTGATATTGTAACACGTCCTTCAGTGTGTTTCATCTAACAAGTTAGTGCAAAAGATTTCCCTTAAGTAGTGATATTGATTTAAGTGCTATGTGGTAAGGGTGGCAAACATCATGCCTGATGAGGGTTCACAATCCTGCAGAAATTACAGTTGTTTGCAGCTTTGCCAAATACAACAAATAAGTTGGTTGACATTTTCTGTACTGTCTCCCTTCTCTTAGAGAGAGAGGAGAGCACAGGTAGTTAAAATGCCAGGAAGTCTCACTAACCTCTACAAGCTGAAAGCTGCATGAAAATTAATTTTCCCATTCTTTATGATTATTTTCTGTGTAAATCTGTTCAAACTTCTAGCCTCTTTGGGAATCATCTTACACGCTGTTCTGGAAAGAACAAACATAAGAGTAATTATTTTCTTCCAAAACCTGCCTCAAAGCTCCTGTTAATGTTTGGTATATATTTATAATTTGACATAGTGAAGGATTGACGTGATTATTGACAGGGAACTAGGATGACTCATTTCCTTGCCCTCCCTGACTACTTCTGCTGACCTCTTTACTTCTCTGGGCTCACCAGAGGAGGAGCTCAGCTAACAGGTTCTGAGCAGGCTTCAAGAGAGCTAGAGACTGCTCTATTCTCTTACAGACCTCAAAGGTTGCTGAAGAATTTTTTAAATCTCACAGATTTTCTTTGTGCTGACAGTGCCTGTGATGGTCTCGTGACATTTTTTTCTTTTCATTCATTTGTACAGTTGATGATCATTAGACTCTGTCAGTATTGGGAAATCTGTTGGTGCCATTCCCAATTTTCTACTTTCCACTGGCCAAGTACTATGCTAAGTCATTACCAAAACTTTTGACAGTCATAAAATCAAGATGTGACTTTTACTGATTTACACACACGTGCGCGCGCACGCACACACACGCATACACGCACACACACACACACATATATATATATATATATATATATATACATACACAACCTTTTAGGCCATATAAATATCCAGGTGACTGGATATTTATTATATTCCAAATCCTTTGTAGGTTATCTGTGGCTGGTAAGATGAAAGCTTGTTCCTGTAGGCTTTATAACTGTGCCTCTTGGTTGCAGAATTCTACTTTATTATTTTAAGAGATTATTTCTCCTTTCCTCTGTTGTATTTAAGGAACGATCTCATAGGACTATGACTAGAGAGAGGGTGAATTAATCCATATCTAATTATAAGTTTATGTTTTCCCTCAAAATAAATTACGTGGCATTGTGACAGTACTATGAACATGCAAGTATGGAAAATACTCGTGCTGTCCTCAACCTATTCAATTTAGAAAGCAATTGGTTTAAATCTTGCATTTCAGAGGAAAATTTTAACTTATTCAATTTAATGAATGAATGATGATTAAAGACAAAATGGTTCTTAGTTTAATTTATTATCTGGATTTCAGATTTGGTTTCAGGATATTTGCCAAAATTGTGGAAGGCTGAATAAGTAGATTTTGTTTGCAAATATATATGGCTTTACTAATAAAAAGTGACCTGAAACAAATCAGATTACTATGCTGCCTAAAAGGAGATTTGCAGCCAGTTTAACAACAAAAGTTTAACAACTTTTCAGAAAGTTGTTAAAATACAGGTGTCGCTTAAAAGCTGGATAATTCTTTTGTCTTTGTATGGATTCACAAACAGTAAAAGATGCTGGTGGCCTGTTATCCTGGAGTGGTTTTTGAATTGTCTGAATCAGAGAGCTGCATCAGAATGACTCATTCTTGTTATATATTGTCATCCCTTCTGGGAAAGAGTTGCGATCTCTCTTCAGAATTTCAGTTTGTACATTTTTCTTTTCTCTTCCTGCTGAAGTTTTTGTTCTTAAATATGTCTGGAATTAAGGTTGGCCTTTTCAAAAGGCCAGGCACTGTGTTTCAGGTGCAGCTTCTTATACAGCAGCAAGTTACCTGCAAATATTCCTTCCTTCAAGTAAATAACATCCTATGTAGCCTGTCTGGACACTTTGCTATGTAACTGGAGTCCCATCTCAGTGTACAGGAGGGTATTAACATAAGCACTGTCTGCAGACGCTTGCAAGGTGCAAACACCTTTGCTATAATGACATCTAAACTGTTCAGAATAGAGATGTTGATTTTCATAAAATGAGCAAGTGAGCAGCTATTGGGGAAAAAAAAAGCCTTTCTAAAATAAGATAACCAACCAATGCCAAAAATCCATTGTATTCAGTTCCCCTCAACTCAGAACCAAGCTTCCTCAGACAAAACAGTGCATATTCTCCTCCATACATCAGTTCTAGAACAGGGGAACCAGGGATGCCATCCAAAGGTTTGAGGTGAAACTTACCGTAGGGTCTCCCAATCTCCCCAGCTGCAGATGAGGCATTGTATTTTCAGGCCAGATTTCCAAGGTGGTATTGGGGAGGTGAATGTAGGGAGTCCTTTCTCCAGAAATTGTTGTTTTCCCTTTTTCTTATCTTCTTCTATAACCTTGATGGAATAGTAGCTGATGTGTCCTTCCACAAAGTCATTAGAATTGTAACTCACTGCAGTTTTCACAAGGACTTTTCAGGTATATGTGAGTGTTCTGCCAAATTCTTGTCAGCAACACTCAGGGTAAGAGCTCCTGACTGTTCATCTCTGGCAAAAATGCTACAGGATTTGCTTCTAAAATTGATAAGTCCACACAGGATGAAATGAGAGATCAGGCCAAGGAGGCATAGTGATAATATTCTGAATAACATAGTTCTTAGCATTTCCAGGGAATAGGGAATAGTATTTTCTTTTTTTTTCCCTCTGTGGCTACTCATGTCTTGATAATATTCTCAGATCTCTTTTTTCCTCAAACTTTATGAGCCCATGCTTCACTATTTCTCATCCAGGAAATCAAAGCTCAGGTTATTTGATGCAAGATTTCCTCTGGAGTTGGCAGCAATTTTAAGGCTCAGGGCCAGTCTATCTTTCACATGCTGGTGCTTGCCATACCATTTCAACCTGAAATGCAGTTAAATGTTGTAGAACTGTTTAGCTAGGTATTTTCGTTATTGTCAAATAATCATTTTTAGAATCTATTTGGTTCAGAAACCATTGGTCCAATGGTTTACAAACCATTCATTTCAGCAAGACCTTTTTTTTTTTTTGACAATGGCTAAAATGTTAAGCAAACATAAGATTTTTTTTCTTTCCTTTTTTTCCTCTATTAATCAGCAATTCTGAATTTCTTTCTCTCATTTTATTTATTTTTTTCTTTCTCGAATTTTGCTCTTTTCCTAAAGAAGTAACCTAGGAAGAAAGATGGTTAGGGTAATATTTAGTTGGAAAAAAGAAATGATTTACAGGAGTCTTTCTATATGTAAAAGTTGCTATAGAGAATGTATATGACGTATTCAGGATATACCTCTGGGTTTCTGTGGCCTTCTGAAGAAAAGAAGCTTGGCTAAATGATCTCCTGACCTAAATGATGGAGCTTTCTCCTTGTGATTTTTTGTCTCCTTGAGGTTTTTCTCTGAACTGTGCCTCACCTTGAATAGACAAAGATTGCATTCACATTCAGCAGTTATGAAATAAACTTGGCAGCTTTACTGGCACAGAAACAATAACTTTTATTTGTCTGCTCTATTGAAGGTGTAGGCAGGAAAATGGAGATGGCATTTCTTCATAGTTGGTTGTGATCTGATTAAAGCAGCATGTGTGATGTTTAAAACTAATTTCACTGTAAGTGGAAACGCTTTATCATAGTTTAATACTTTTTTAGAGAAATGATTGCTTCTTAAACAACAAAGGAAAGACAAACTCTTCCTTTTCTTCTTTCTTTGCCCTTTTCCTTTGCCCATTGTCTGCTTCCCCTCTCTGTCCCAGGCAGAGCCTCAAAATGAATGCTAAGTCTTGTGGGGATCAGAGCACTTGAAGGACCTTAGAAAGACTAGATGGAATTAGTTTCAACTGGAATGTGCTACTGCTCTTTTAAAGGAGTATTTTAAAGAGGTGTATTATTCACTCTTAATTGCTTTTGATGTTTCATCTGCTAAAATAATACTTTACTGCATTTTTGTGAGTTTAGAAAAGGTTATCTACAATTGTGTGTTATTTGCCTTCTTTTCTATAGAAAAGCTCTTTTTTTTAAATAGCTGAATTTAAATTGCAGAGGCGTCATTGAGACTAGCTGGCATTGAACCAGATTCTGATAGCATCACAGTGTGCTATAGGTCAAGTCTTAATTTAGTCTGGCTTCTAGTGAAGTGAACAGATTCTCCTTTAATGTCATCTCTTTGTTTCTGACATAGAATAATAGCTATTTCTATTTACATCTCATTTTCAAGCCATAAAATTTCCGTACTAGCACTAAAAATGGAAGAAGGGTGTAGGATAGTGACCTTGCTGAAGTTGACTTATTTCTGGAAAAAAAAAAAAAAGTAGGTGGTGGGAATTTGGTTTGGTAAAATTGATTTCTTTCTCTCACAGATGAACAAATAAAGGTAAAATTATATTTGCATTTCTAAGTTTTCTAGTTAGTATAGCAGTATGGATTGGTCTACAGAAGACTTAGGGGGAATCAAGTATTTCTATTTCTCTGCATGATCGTGGAAGCTATTCAACACAATCTTTAAAGACCAGAATTACAAAAATAACAGCACTGGTGGCAAGAGTGACTCTAACTGAAAATTTGCTTAGGTATAAGATCAAACTAATTAATTTTGCACAAATTATTATACGTATGAGATTACCTTAGTCTGTTCTTCACCTTTCTGCTTGCTTCTAAATTAAACTATTAGACTTACCTATGTAGATACTGGTGTTCAACTTTTCTTGGCAGAAGAAGGAAAAATGCTTGTTTTTCATAGTAGCATATCTCAGAAGTATCTCTAAAGCTAGATGACTTTTCATGCTTTCCTAATGTTAAAAAAAAAAAAGTAATCCCAACTTTTCTATAATTAGCTGTTTAAAAGCTGCATCCTTCTTGTGAGTGTTTCTTCCATGTAGCTTGAAACTTTTGGAGCAAACTATGTGATACAGTAAATTTTGGAACTTTTTGAACAAGATGAAACAAGCACAGAAAAATCCAAGTTTGAAGGAGTCTCTGGAGGTGCTCTCTTTTAAAGCCTCGCTCAAAAGAAGGCTACGTTGTTAGACTAAGTTGCTCAGGGCAGGGTGCAGGTGAATTTAAAGATCTCTAAGGACAGAGATTACACAGCCTCTCTGGTTATCCATTCTGTGCATAGCAGCCTCTATGAGGGGACTTTTTTCATCATTGCCAGCTAGATCTTCTATTATTGCATCTTGTGAATTTTGCCTCTGTTTTTTTTGGAATGCACTTCTGAGAAGAGTCTGGATGAACATTTCTACCAGCTCATTTTAGTGAAAGAGGCTGTTATTACATCTTTTTTGCAGATTTAAGAAGCCTGGCAACCTTAGCCTCTCCTTTACTTGTCATGTGCCATTAGCAAAATTAGTGGCCCTCCACTGAACTCTTTCCAGTTGTTGGTGTATCTGTCCTACTGAGAGGCCCAGAACTGGACACAGGGCTCCAAATGTAGCGTCATTCTTATATATGTGTGTGCATACACACATATTTATATGTTACATATATTATAAAAAATAAAATGTAAGGGGTATTTTATTGATTACTCATTCTCATATTTATGTGAAGCCTTTCATTAATCTGTCACAGGGATTTAGTATTCCAAACCTGACCTTTTCAGACTTGGGTCCTTGTTACAAACATTACACTATTTGTAAATAGTATTGTGTCTTCCAGTTCTTTATACTCTCCTTGTGTGGTCAATCAGTTGCTTAGGATCTCTGATGCTAGTTTTTTTTAGCAGTAGTATTTGTATCATTTTCTCCTTACAATTTATTGGGATTTGAGGTTTATATACATGGAATCTTTAATCACCATTTTTAGGCATCCTTAACATCTTGAATTCATTTAAGCAGATGAAAGAGAGCAATAGGTAAGGTCTTAAACATTCTAGATAGCCAGATGCTCCTATATTTTGTACAGAGATCTCCCAGCTGTTGTCAGCTTGACAAATGAACTGAGCTTGGAATGTGCCCCCTGTTTACTTTAATGACTGAAAGTTCAGGCTTTCCAAACACCACGCTCTGGTTCTACATTAATGTGTGCAGGCCTCTTAGCAAGGAAGCTTTATATTTATTAGTTTGCTCTGTACTACATTTCTGCTTTAGGGACAGAATTGCTGTCAGAAATACTTACAAACATTTAAAAAAAAAGTGTCTTCAGACTTAAACTCCACACACAGAATCTTCTAGCTACTTCAGATGTGCGTGCAAACACTTGAGAAAGGGGATGGAGGGCCTTATTTAAATAGCTGCCTTCGTGCCATGGAATTGAAAGGCAAGTCTTGTTTGGCTGTGTTACCCAGATCTGTTTTTTGAATTTGCAGTTTTGATATGTAGCAACTTTGTAGAAATCTATCCTGCTTAGTACATATACTTCAGCTAGTTTTAAATATTATTCATTATTCCACCTCTTGCAAGCAAGTTTAAAACAAAATTGTAGCCATTACTGTATACTCTGCTACTATCTATACACATGCTGTCCTACTGTAGGAAATTCCCACACTCAGAATCCACAGATTATTTATTGTCACAGTGTAAAAGCTTAAATTTGCTGGCATATTAGTTGGTAGGTAATGCAGCATGTGGGAGCAGAATTTAGAAGACATTATAAACTATGTTATCCTCAGGCCATTAAAATAATTGTTTTAAAATTCAAGGCATTAAATATCATAAAGATTTTATTGTTGCTTAATGATTTAGAAATAGAGAAAGAGGAAATCCCATGGGTCTAAGCACAGCCAAAATCTCTGCCAAGGTCCAATTTGGAAAGATGCCATTTTACATCCAAGAAAAGATCCTGCCTGAAGCTTGGACTAATGACAGAGTGTTCAGACTCACTGCCTAAATAAGCAGCTTTTGCAATTTATTGAATAATGAAGATACATAAAGTATAACAAATCCCAGTATGGTGTAATACCAACATCTTATTCTCACATGTTATTGGAAAGAAACAGAGAACATAAAGGAACAGAGAGAAACCATCCACCTCTAACAGAGAATTCACCTGGTGGGGGAGAATGTTTAAATACCCTGAAAGTAGAAAAGGTTTTAATTGGAGCTTGCAGTTAACTGAGGGCACAAATTAGTTGGAAACAAGGCTTCACTAACTCATATTTGCAAAACTCCTGGTTTAGTGGTGTCACAGGATTCTTAAAGTTTCTACTCACACCATATAAATTTGTAATCTCTTTACTTTTCTCAGTAAGTTTTCTCATCTCTTAATTTTCCTTTTATGTGATGTAGCTTTTACCTACTTCATTACCCTAACTTATTACCACTTTTCTATGTCATAGTATCCATAAACATCTGTGAGCTTCTTTGCACTGTAATCAGCATAGGCTTAACTTCTGTTGTCTTTGACAATACAAGCCACAGTCAGAGAGCAATTTTATCCCATATTTCAGTTACCAGTATTGTTTTCTTTTGTTCTCTAGACAGCCAGTGTGAGCTTAGATTCAAGGAATCTCATCTTTAAACTGCTTTGCTTAAAACGCACATTTCAGTTCTGAGGTAGAATTTGTGACTCAAACTGCTGCTGTTGTGTTCTGGAGAAGGAAAAGAAAGCCTGGATTCCTATATATGGGGGCCTTTGCTGGCCCTAGGATCATAAAATGAAAGTTGTTTTGCTGTGTGTGTTCCAATTGCTGTGCACCTAAAATTATTCCTTTGAACTTGCTGTGAGGTCAAGGAATTTTTTCTTTCCTTAATGGAATTTATTGCGTAGATGAAACTCCGGTCAGATGTATTTGACACTGTTCTTGTCAGAGCTCTTCTTTCTTTCATTTCAGAAAACTCCTGGGAAAAAATGTTGCTAACAAACTTCTAGTCCTGTATTTCACTTTTGTAACAGTTTTTGCAGTGCTACATAATTTTAAAATCTCTCTGGTATTATGCACTATGCTTTTTATGGTGATTTAATTTCTCTTTAATTTCCCTGTTTTGTTTGAAACATATTATCCATTGTGAGTATTTCTTTTTTGAATTTAGGAACATTCTTTTATTTGTTAGTTCGTGCTTTGACATTATATGGCTGATTAATCTCAGTGCAAAAGCAAGCTGTTGGGATTATTTGGCTAGGCCACCTAGTAAAATATTGCACTCTTAGGCCTTGCCATAATCCTCCAGTATTAATATTTCTGTAGCAACATTTACATTTCTCAGTTCTTGTCTATAATTAGCCCATTTTGTCCATTTTCAAGAAGCGTTTTGAGTAAAACACATAATAAGAATTAATTACAAATAGGTGGAACGTACATTCAAGTCCTCCTTATTTTTGACCTTATCCTTTTTTAGTGTTGTCTCTAGCATTTCTAGAATTTATCTAACTTTGAGTGCAGCTTTTGTATCACTAATAATTAATTTCATTTAGAAAATCTGTTGTTCCATTTAAGTTTTTTTTGTAAAGCTTCTCTGTGTCTGTGATACAATTTGTCAAAGTGTTCCAGATTTTTCAAGACTAAGGATGTGCTATTTTGCACATCCTTAGCACAATTTTGTCAAGAAGTTTCTAAAAAATACTAAGCAAAAAAAGTGTGAGAGGGAGAGAGATTAGAAGGGAAAAAAAAAAACACTCTTGTTCCTCACAATATAAGGGATATAAGTTACAATATTAAAATTGCTGACAAGGAGAGTAGGACTGTGGAAGGCAGAATTTACTTTTTTGAAATTGAAGCTATTTACAAGTTGCAGTGTAAGTAAAATTCCTTGCAAATAATTTGCATCAATGATATTCAAGTCAATCAGAAGTAATCAGTCTCAAAACGGAGGGAGTTTCCTTCAGCTGTCTGCACAGCTCTGATGCCTGAAAGACTCTTCTTAAGTGAATGTTTGAAGTTAAGCGGAAAATGTTCTGTGTAAGAAAGTACATAAACAGACAGCAAGTTAGTAAATTTAAATAAGACTTTATTATGAGTTTATTCATTTGTAGCTCTCACAGGATTCCTAGGTCAATTCGTAGTTGACTTTACATCTTAGCCCTGGAAACTTGTCTTCCATGGCAAGAGTGCTTGCAGGTGTGTGTGTGTATACATATATATATATATATATATATATATATGCATTTATATATACAGATATTAAGAACTACTCTTTCCAAGGGGACCACTCAGGACTTGGGGTGCCAACTTTTTCTTGTCCTTGTCCCTATGGCAAAGGCAAGCTGCCATAGCCAAATGTAATTCCTGGAAAGGATGTACAGCTCAGAGGATTGGTAGGAAGACAAATTACATGCTGAATATGAATAGAAGTTTTTTAAGGTCTCTGTCTATTATTTTTTAAAAAAAGTCTCCATATTGTGAAAGTTTTTCATGCTAATGGAGTCTCTCTATTCACCAGCAACTCGGTGAGATGGATTCTTTGCCACTTTTTTATTTGAATACAGTCCAACATAGAAGAGTAGTTTGAGTCATAGAAAACTGATTGGTTCCCACAAGCATTGATCTTCCAATACTTTTACAGATAGACTCCAGAATTTTCCTAGGCATGAGTGAATGCAAAATGCTTATACTGTGTCAATTTTTTAAGAAGAAAAATTTAATTGAAATTGAAGTTAAGCTAGTGCTGAAGCTTGCAACTTTGTGTGCTAACACAGCTGCAGTCTGCACATGTTTCAGCACTGCTGTACTTGGAAAAATCTTGCCCTAACTGAAGCAGATTTACATTTTTAATAGATTTTTGAGGTTTACTTACAAAAACTCTCATTCAAATGGCTACTTGAAAAGCAAAGTTGAAAAACAGTGCCGTGTCATGTGAGGTGCTGGTTTTAGGTATAATTCTGGCAGCCCGTAGATCTCAAATATGAGAAACTTGGTTAGTTCAGTATGGGATAATGTTCAAGCTGTGAATAAACCACAAGATGAAATAAACACAAGCATGACTTTCCTTAAAAAATGATTCATGTGCATTATGTTCACTGAACATAAGAAACAGTTTTTACTCTGATACTGATAGTGCAGCTCAGTGCCCTGAGCTATAGCCCTGCTTCACATTTATATTGTGTTCACTTAGTAACATGCTTGTAATTTTCCCTGTTTTTGGTTATGGTCTTTTGAATAAAGAACATTTCAATGATGTTTTTCTAGGTCACACAAGCTGAGAATGGGGCCCTGTCTTATTTGAAATTCTAAAGCTGAAAGATTATTTCTTAGTAGGGTAGTACATGTCATATCATGTTAGGGACTCTGCTGTGCCAGTCACTACATCTACTCAGAATAAGTCCATGTCCATTTCCAGAACTAATATCTAAATTTAGTACTGCAGAGAGAGTGTTGCTTTCACACTGCCCAGGAATACGTTTCTTCTTATTAATGAGTTGTATTATTTAGAAATCCTAATCGCAGGGCACATGACTAACAGTCCATCTCACAGAACTACCTCAGTGTTTAAGATGGGAAGATGGAGGGGTTTGAAGATGCGCTTGGAAATGCTGTGGAAGGCTAGTATAGAAAATGGCAGAGAAAATAATGTTTTCATAAGTCAGCTGTGTGCACAGCTGCATCTTGTCTGTTTTTATCACTTTAATGAAAAAATCTGAATGTTACTTAAATGAGAGTTACTTAAAATCTATATACAATCAGTATGTACAGGGGTTGCCATGATAGATAAAGATACTGGAAAAAAATGATGAGTAAAATAGTATTGAGAAGTGGCACTGCAGACAAGCCTGCAAGGATTTTGTTGTGTGTGGACTGTTGTGTTTTATTCTATTTTTCCCCCCTATAACTGCGTAGGAAAGGGAGCATGAATATGTTTGTGGAGGAAGGGATAAATGAGAAATGGAAATGAATGTTGGTAGCTGCGTTGAGGGATCGGTTTGTAGCGATTTGCATGCACATATATTAAGCGCTTTAATATCTTGTCCAAGATGAGCTGGATAAGGTGAATTGGTGGACTTTTGAGAAGTTTGATACATTATTTTTACTGACAAGGTATGTAATAATTAACGGTAACCTTTCATGTCATGAGCCATGTAAGTATCTGGAAAAACAGCCTATCAAGCTGTGGCACTGTTGCTGGTATAGATTAAGCCAGGGGACAAGAGGTTCAGCGAGTCACCAAGAAGCCATCCTGCTTTTCTATTGTATTGTTTCTTTGAAGTGCAGTAACCTTTCCTGAGCAAAGGAAAGCAAGTCTTCCTGGTCCCTCTAGATTTACATCCCCTTCCCTAAAAGGTGTCTTGGGCTGTCTTGGAATAAAGAACATTTCAGCCTCACTGCTCAAACACAGGGTGGATGGTGCCCTCACGAAGTTGAAATCAGATAGGTATCGGCATGTTGTTACTGGTGACAGGGAAGTGTTGCTGTGTTAGACCAGTTCTGCAGGGTAGTCACCATGATGTCAGAAAAAGAGGAAAGTAATTTTTCTTTAGCAGGTACCATACCCAACCGTTTTGCAAACCAGGTAATGTTACTCCTTGGTTTGCTGCAGTGCATCTGATGGAAAATGATCACAGCGAGGCACACACATGCACACAGGTACTGTGAGTGAAGAAAGAATAATTGGTCTCAGCACAGGCAGTAGGCTGAGGGAATTAGGTATTTAATACATTCATGGTTGTCAGCTTTATGGTGGCTGTGGATGATAATGGATCTCAGTATGAATTTTAAAAATATACCACATTTATCATCATCAAGGAGTATCAAACCCAGAAAACTTACTTTTCTTTAAGTAAAACCAATACAAAGTTGTCAGTCACATTTAGTTCTTTAACCAAATGCAATTTGAAGTGTGTTTGAGTAGGCGTCCCTTTCCATTTGTGTCACTTTTTATCATTACCATTTCAATATTATTGCATTAATATAATTCAAGTGAATCACTGGTTTGAATTACTGAATTTCATTTCATAATTTCTTCTTAAAAGGGGCAAAAGGGTGAAAGCTTGAAAAAGTTTATGGAGAACATTTTTTTTTTTGGGGGTACCTCTTTAGGAAATGTGATGATTTTTACTGCTGACCTGGAAAGTTGTGTAAGAGTTAAGTATATATGAAGTATGTACCAAATACAAGTTAAATAGCCTTAAGCAGATCTTACTAGTAGAGATTTTTTTTTAAAGGGGAGAAGCATTGCATGAGCCAGGACAATGCAGAAGGGAAGGAACAATGTCAACATTGGAAAAGTTTTTTTTTCAGTGAAAGTTTGATAAGTGAATGGAAAAGTCTATGATTTGATAAGAGAGGATTGTACAGGGTAACACTATTTGAGATCACAGTATTTGAGTTATAATTTAAAATGCTTCAGTGAAAGGTATCTGGGTCTCAGTGTTTTTGCAGTCTGATTCTGTGCTGCACCTCTTGACAGTCAGCAGAGAAGATTGAGTGTTGGGGGAGCTGTAGCACCCACATCCTGGCTGCCCCATACTCGGGTTGGGTGTCATTTAAGGTCACATCCTTCCAGATGCCTTTGCAGTCACAGATAAGCCAAAGCACTTGCTATTGCAAGGGCATGTTAATGATATGTGTTACCCAAAATGTATGTCAGGATATGTTGAGAACAATTTTAAAACTGATAAATTAATCATGCCAAATAAAAATGAATAAACATCACTGGTGAAAGGATAAGGTTGATTTCTTCAAGAAACCATCCTGTTGCAATGAATCTAACTGCTTTAAGGATGTCAAAACTGATGAAATCTGTAAATAGAAAAGTGAGAGAAGAGAGGGAAAATGCCAGGTATAGTGAGTTTGGAGGGGGGGGAAAGAAATTTAAAACATTTAGCAAGAAGGAAGCACTGAGGCTGCACCTATGCAAGAAGCTGAGCTGAGTACACAGTCAGCATCAGTCATGACCAATACCTGATAATGCTTAATGCTAACCAAAGGAAAAACAGTTAGATCACCTATTTGCATACTTTGGCATGATTCTATCATGGCAATGAAGTGATTTTCATGGGGAAAAAAAAATATCTTTGCTTTTAGGCAAAATGAGTTTATTATGATTCATGGTTTTACTGCAAGTATAAGTAAAATTGAAAACCTCTTAGAAGTCAAATATGACAAATAATGGCAGCAGATATAATCTTTCAAAACAGTGAGCTGAATAATCTCATAGTTTGAAGACTTAAAGACTTCAATAACTAGTAAATTTTGTTTGCACTAAAGCTGGTAGGTGCATGAGTGTTAATAAAAATACTGTAGTTTATGTGGAAGAAATACTCTAAAATATCTTAGACAATTTCTTGTCTTTATTCCTATTTAGATTTTTTTCAACTAACAGAATGTTTTTACACATTTAGTGATCTGAAATCCAGAAGGATGGTCTACTGCTTTACATAATCAATTTTAATCACATTTTGCTTTTATATGTTTAGAAAATTTTCCAAGGAAGTTTATATTCATTGGTTGCTATAAATGTTGTAACTGTGTTGCAGGAAAATTATACTGTTTGTTTGTTAAACATGGCAACAAACTTTTTAAATAAAAGCTAGAATAAAGCTTTAGTAAAGTTTTAGTACAGCTAGAAATTAATTCTACCCCTCTAAATCAGAAAACTTGTTTTTGATAAAAATGTGCACATTCCACCTAACATCACCACCATTTATGGAAAAGGGGGAAAATAAAGGTCAATGCACTCTTTTTTTTTCAAAGAGAAATAGTCATCTGATTTGATATATGTCATATATTTGGTTTAAAAAATGATAAATTAAGAACCTGTAACTGAAATGGCTTCAGCCTGTTATCCTTGTTCCTCATGATAAAATAAATGGAAATCTGGCCTAAAAAAATGCATCTAATTTTGTTTTCAATTTAAAGAGCCTGATGGTCCAGTAAGGTGAGGCCAGGTGACAGCAACTGCTTCTGGAGAAACAAGGAAAGAAAACCTGCAAAACACAGAGACAAAGGTAATGCTGTGGTGGTTCTGGGCCTGGGGGAAATGCAAGGGGTAGGCCTGACAAAGCCTAAATTAAAACTTAAGCCTACAAAATCTCTCCTTCACAGGGAACAGTGTAACAGCATAGAACTGGCTGAAATGTAGGTTAGTTGGATTCGTGTTCACAGATTTTTTTTTTTATGTATAACAAGGTAAACTAGTAATAAGCTCCCTTAAAAACATACTATGTATAAGATTAAAGTTGCACAGACAATTTTATTTTGTGATGTTTTTTAAATAATTTGAATCCTACCAGAAACTGAATGCCCTCTTGGACATACACCAAGATGTTAAATAAGACCACAGTACCTATTATAGTATATTTATTTTACATAATATGTGGGAATTATTTTTTTAAGTAAGTGTAAAAGTAAAGCTCTAATGCTGCTTTAATAGGTCATTGTCCAGCCTAGAGTATTGATGACAGGCTTACCCTAAATTTTCCTCCAGCTATCAGGAGTCCTTAAAACCTTACCTGTGTTGACATGGTTTTTACCTGGTCGAAGGAAGTTTTCCTGGGAGGCTAGGAAAATCCTATTTTGGTTAAATTTGTGATGCCAAAGGTTTTAAAAAAGAAAAAAAAGAAAAAAAAAAGACAATAAAACCCTAACAGACCACACCTAAAAGACTTCTTTAGACCCTAGCAGTCAGTATTTCCATGTATTTGTTTTATATCTAGCTAAATATCTAACATTTAATTTTTGGAGCAAAACTTAAATCTAAGTTGTAGGTGGGATTTTTGTTTCAAATTTTCTTGTTGTTTTTTTTCCTAGATTATTTTTATATTTTTTGTATAGCAGTAGTAGAATTATTAAGAAGCACTAGCCCATACAATTGTGTAGATCTGTTACCCAAATGAAATCTAGAAAGAAAGCAGACCTTTCGGGGGTATTACTTACATCAACATATAAAAAGTTCTGTGTCAACAAGTGCAAAACAGAACATTTATGCATACAGCTCATTGTACTGCCAGTGGTCTCAGGGATTGCTGAGCTATGTCCTTTCTGGTAGACAGCTCTGGTTCCGTGCAGGCCGAACCACATGAGAAAGGTTGGTGTCATCTGTGCTTTTGTGATATGAAGCTTCAGGCAAATCTATTATAATGACACTGTGTGGTACAAACTTCTTCCATTGACAAGAGCTGTTACAAAAATCCCCAAGGCTGCTCCACTTTGGACAATGCCTAGCATGGCAGCGTACCAGTGGTGAATCTTGCTCCAAAAGCAGTAACAGAAATTATGGGCAAAAATTGTCTGGAAGACATTCAGCAGTTTGCTGCCCTTTATACTTGTACACTGTTGTATAGACTTAGACCACAGAAACATCTTCTGTTGAGTTTCTTTTTTTTTTTTTTTTTTTCCTTTCCTTGAAGTACTTTATAAAAGCTAGCCTAATAGCTCTAAAACTGAGGTCTTTAATGTGGTAGAATACTTACTTAATGCTCTATCCATAGTCTTCTACTACATTTGATGAAATAGTAAAAATTGGGGGGTGAACTGGTTAAAAAAAAAAGCCCGCATTACTTCACAGAACTGTGATTTTATTGCAATATAATGTAGCTAACCTGTGCCTTAAACCTCAAAAGTTGTGAAAATGCAAATTTTCTATCTGTTGGCAAGTGTGCAGTTTACTCACTAAATGATGCTATCACTGCAAGTAATAAGCTTTGCATCACTGCTTTAGTTTGAGCCAATACAGGTTAGAGCACAAAAGAACGGGCATGCAGATGCAAACTAGAATCCGATATCCTGTGTAGCTTTTTATATTTGCTTATTTAAACAGCAGTGACTCCATGTTAGCACTGATACCATAAAATAAGCATTAGACAAAAAAGTACAATGACGCTGTCCACTCTCTTAATGCTTAATCAATGCAAGTTAGGTACTTTATTTTTGTGGGGGTTTTTTGTTTGTTTTAGGGGTAACAATTTTAATCTTCAAGTAGGAGGTGGTCCCATAGATTTGTTTTAGTACAATGACAAAATTTTATATAAAGACTATGCTCCTGTAGACAGACTACATGTACTGTAATAATATTTTTAATGCACCTGTAAATGAAGATTTTTTAAAGGAAGACACTAACATATCTACAGCTGCAAGTCGCTGATTAATTTTGCTTTTGGAGCTTTTAGGGGATATCACAATCCACTTGTAAGGTAAGTAAATACCTATCTAGAATCTAGAGTGCAATTTTGTTTTAACACACACTTTGACTCTGTGACATGAGGCCTCCCTTCGGGACACTTACCGGAGCAACTCTGGCACAGGGTCCGTCGCTGCTCTGGCTTTTGTACGAGGATGCTGTGGAGTAACACACGCGCCTAGCTTGATTTGTGGAGAGGTACATACAATCAGCACAGTCCTTGGCTTAACACAACATATCAACCTAACAACAGAGAAAAGTTTCTTTTGATCAGAACTGTCAACATCTGCTAACCACCAGCATAAGAACACAACTGCAATTGGTGCCATTTTTAATGATTAGAAATAATACATTATAAAACAAAAAGTGAAAAAAATTCAATGTGATACTTATAAACAAAGAACAAATAGAAAACAAAAAGGTTTTTTTGCCTGATTTATAGTGTTCATAATACAATAGATCATTAGTCTGAGGTAATACCAGTATTAACTTTTTAGTCCTTCAAGGATGATGTAAAATTAAGAACGGTAATCATAACACATGTTGTGTCTTTTAACACAACATGACTTGATTATTACATCAATCCAATCCTTTAACCTTTTTAGTTATGGATCTGTGGCTGCAAATATAAAACTGGAAATAAATCTATACAGTAGGAAGTACAGAACATAAGTGTCCTGCATGGTACATCATTAGCCCCTGCCAGTACTTAAAGTACTGTTGGTTATTTAAAAATCAGACATAGAAAAGACTTTGTTTCAGAACAGCCCTTAAAAAAAATTGGAATACTGTTAATTTGCATAAAAGAGCTAAACAAAAGATGAATTCAGAAGTCCAAATTTTGGCATGAGGTAAAACCATGTGCATTTATTTCATCTGCATTTTAGAATTACTAAGCATAAAATTAAATACGTTGACTGTAATGAATTCAGTCATACAAGTGCAAGTCTTCAGCTATAATGTATTTTATGGCAGTTTATTTAAAAAAATGTACCAGTAAATCATAAAAGAGGGATCATGTCCATTTAACTTTTATTGAAGTATACAGGAGGTTTTCTTTAGAATCAAATATGAGCATGAATATATGGCCAAACGTAAAATCTATCAAATTCAGTGAAAATTTTCTGACTTTAAATAGGAGCTGTAAGAATGACCAATATATATTCTTTGTTACAACCGCCCTCACTCTACAAGTAAAAAAAAATAATAAACATTCAGTAAACATTCTTTCCTAAGGTAGTTTCCCTTATATATCAGTGATTTATCCATTTCTTGTATACATAACTTTTTAAACATACCAATCAGTGGTTCTCACAATTGAAAAATAAAAGCACAAAAAAGTTTACACTCTTGTACAGGTAAATAAAAGATCATTTTGAATTAAACTGTATATCCTTAAGGGCATAGTATAGTTTCAATTTCATTACCTATTACATAATTAGCTTCTTACATACAAATATTGACATATTTGGCTTGTGCTTCAAAGCCTTTGAGTCTAGAAAGTCCATGTCAATGCAGCTCATAACTTGAAATCACTGGGGATATCTTTACTGCTGCTTGGTTTAACCTGCTCGTGCAACATAGTCTCTTCTGAGCTTGTTGTGGCACCGCACTTTTGTGCGGAGTCATCAGTATCCGGATCCAATCCTTCAGGACAGGGAAGTTTTAGGAGCTCTTCTCGCAGTTGAGCTGTATGACGCTGAATATGTAAAAAAAAAAAGTCAGTGTTGAAGACAGTAGTTAAAAATTACTTTTTCCAATACTGGAGAAAATAAGGCAAAAAAAAAGTTTAAAATACATAATTTCAGTAACTGGATAAGTGCTCTATATTTTAGGATCGGTACTTTGAAGTAATTAACAGCTGCTACTGACAATGAAAGGTAGTAAACAATGGCAGCAAATAAGTATATCACTAAATGTTGTCCTTTATGTCTTGCAGTTGAGTTATCTCAGACATGTCCTGCGATCACAGCACAAAGCTGGCTTGGACAGGGCAAGTCAGACAACTTCAATTTAATAAGAATACATGGCTATAATGAGATCTGTTACAGACAGATGTATGTAGATTTATCTACTGATCAACTAACAGGAATTACTTTGAAAGACTGCAGGTTCAGCAATAGGAAAAAAAGAGATTTAAAAAATGATTTACTTCCCCAAAACAAAATTTCACTTTTAATTACATGAGACACTGTTGTCTGTGTGATCACAAAAAGCACCGATGATAGTATCAGCTCTAGAAGGGAAAAAAGCATTGCAATTGTTCTAATCTGTATTGACAAAAGTTTTTAAAACACAGACTAAAGGTGATGGCATGGGCCACAGTTCTCTAACAACTTCTGGATTCACACAGCTTGTTTTCTGGCATGGGATTGAGTGCTACTTGTAATAAAGGTTGGTTGTAGCACAGTATTATCAGAAACAAGTTTCTAAGGGGAAAATATAAGCTTTTGAGGATGTGCTGAAAAAAAAGGCAGGAAAGGAATTACTTAAGAGAAAATCTTACTTGCAGAAGGAAATATTAAAAAAGTAGCCTTCACACTACAGTTGATCTCTTGGCAGTTGTGATACTTTCATTTGTTTGAAAGTTTTAATGTTCCTGTGTTTTATAAAATACAGCCATTGAGTAATTTCTCTGCAATTTTGTCATCTTTGTGCTGTTATTGAACGTAAAATTATAAAAGCAAGTCTCACCTTAAGAGCTGCAGCATGATGGGACATCGTCCTGCCTACCCGTTTGTCACTGCTGTACTGCTGTATGTCTGCTATCCACTCCTCACACTGAGCCATGATCTCCACTCTTTTCAAGTAAAAATGCTTGTGAATAACCTATATGAAAATAATCAGAATGAAAAAAGAGCATTCATTGTTTTCTAAGAACTAAATAATTTTACATCTGCAAATTTTAACCTAGTCATATAAGTTGCATTGGATATAAGGAGGAAAAAATCACTTTAAGGTAACTCAACCTTGGAACAAAATGCATGGAGAAAAACAAAAAACAAAACAACCAGACAAACAACTGTGAAGCTTCTGTATTTGGAGGTTTCCTAGACCCTGGTGGAAAAGCCCTGAGTACCAGCGTAGGAAGCTGGGGCTGCCTCCGTGCTGAGCAGGAGGCCGGCGCTGGTGACATCTCAAGCTCCCTTTCCCCAACTGTGCGCAGCTGTGATTTTAGGAGTCTGCCACCGCACACCCTTCACTTCTGCAATCTGGGTGAGGTGCAAATAAGTGCAATAAATGTAGTATCACAGCAGGCAAAAGACACAGCAGAAGGCTTGACAAATTCCAGTTGAAAGATAATGTTACTATGCAGGATGATCTTACTGCTTCTACACACTTCTGCCCATGCAGGGCAAGGCTTACAGAGACAAAACATAAAAGATTTCATTTGTTGGGTTCACAGTTTGACTTGAGTAGGAAAACAGAGGTAGAGAGGGAGGAAGCTTAAGCACCAGGTCTTCTTCCATCACTAACCACTTGCTACCTGAACAAAAACTAGGGCAGAAACCCTGTTAGCCACATGAGCATAGAAAAACATGCTACGTCCTTCTGCAAGGAGGAAAAAACAGAAAAAAATAATGACAAGCTGCTGTGAAAGGGATACAACTGCAGTTACATCTCCTGTGCAGATATACAATCTTAGTGGACTCTAGAAATCCCAGACAATAATACTTGAGCCCCAGGCTCAGTGGGAATCAGTATTTAATCACATAGTTTTGATATTTCTTCACAGATTTGAGATTTTTTTTTTTTTAAAGAAGTCCTCACACAAAAATTGTTACTCTCTATTGAGTTTTGGCTTTGTCTTGAACAAATGTCCAAAACTCTGCCTGGTGAAAAAAACAATAAAATTCAAGACATTTTATTGAGCACAGACAGTTCTTGGCAATATTGCAATATAGCTGACAAAAATCATCTCTCTCAGGCGGTTAGAGACTGTAGCTATCTGCCTAAAGAAAAACTGCGTATTGAAAGCATAAGAGACTTCAATTCTGGATGCATTTCTCGGATTAGCAATAAAATTTGAGACCTTCTCACTGGCAGTGAGATCTCCCGAGTCTACTTGTTATTTAAGACTCTGAAGGGGAAGACAGCACAGACTAGTGAAAAGGATGCTGTAAGCAGAAGGATGTAAATTCTTTCTTGGATCTGAGTTCCCATGGTGCTTATGCTTCTTTATTACTGAAGTACCACCCATCTGTAAAGACTCCCAACCTAACTCCATGAAGAACCTAGAGATCTCACCAAGAAACAAGCCAGTCTCTCAGAGAGAGACTGGATAATTTACTTAAGAAAGAGCCACATTTTCTCTTTGATAGTAATACAATCTTCTACAACACAGCTGTTACACAAGAGAAAGCTGTAACTGCTCATGATTTTTAGAAGCAAATACTGAGGAAGTCTAGCAAACATCTTGAATAGTACAGACTGAGTTGGTTATTGAATGTGCCAACAGCCTTAATTCCTAATTGCTAACAGGCTAAAGATTACACTAGAAAAAATTTAATAGTACCGTATTTCTCATAAAGATGACTGTTGGGACAAAAGAAATACCTTTCATGGTAGAGAAAAAAAACTATGCATTGTATGAGGTTAGTGTTGTCTTTCTTTATAAAGACAGAGAATCAGTATCAGTCCGGAAATGACTTATAATTCAGTGAAAATGGGCAGAAATGTGAAATTTGGTGAAAATTTACTTATTCTTGGGTGTGGCCTAACTTTACTCAGTCCTAGCTACTAATATCTTTTATAGATAACAATTTTAATAGTTTTCAACATCTGTCTTTTTGTAATTATGTGCTATGCACAAGTAATATGTTCTCAGGGAATGTCTTTTTTCACTGAAAACAAAACCATTTGGATACACTTTATTACTTGATTTTCCTAAAGAGAGGAAGGATGTGAGCTTACTCCTCACATCCTCCTTTCTCCTTTATAGAAAGAGTAAAAAATGCCAAACTACTGAGTTAGCACATAAAAGTGCTGAGATGCTTTGGAAGGAAAGGGCAGTGAGGTAAACTAGAACTCATACATTTACAAAATCCTATAATATTGCATATTCTTCATTTCTATCTGTCTCAAGACAGAGATCAAATATTACTGTCAGGGAGCTCACCATCTTCTGATAATTTCATCAAAAATTTTTGTAACTTGAGAACTCTCTTAGCAAGAGTGAAATTGTTACATTTACCTAGAAAAGAATTTCAGAGCTAGAAAGGATTTTTTCATTAATTCAAACCCACAGTATACAGCACATCCTTTTCCACCTCCACATGGTTATAAATATTTAACTCTTGTCCTGCAGGTTAAAGTGTCTGATGATTTCTTATTCCATAAGGCACTCCTTAATTTTAATGGGAAAAGCTTTCTGCATTCCAAAGATCTTTTGACAGACATCAAGATTACTCAACAGTGTGAGTAATCTTGAAACAACCTACATTTCTGCAACATTTTTATATACAAATAATTGGAAGCTAAGAGATAGTTCTACTCCTTCAATTCAGAAGTGGCAGCTGCTCAGTAGTTCAGAAGAAAACCTGTTTCCCCAAACATTTGCTGGTAGTACCATGAGATGACTCATGTTTGACCAGTCATTTTGCATTTATAATCACACAAATTCTCTTATAAATAAGTTCAAGACCCAGGCAATGCAACCTGACTTGAGAAAGGGATTAAACTAAATGACATCAGGAAAGTTCCTTCCACCTAAATGATTCTATGGTAAATTTTAGTTGCTTTTCAAGAATGTGGAAAAAAAAAAAAGAAGCAATATGATCTCTCTTTTTTTAAATCACTATGAAACCATGATGGTTAGTATTGTTTTATCAGCATCAAGATAGCTAATCTGTTTTATAAAGAAACAGATTTCTAGCTTAGCACAGACACACAATGTATTTTTCCACAAATAACATGCAGTCTGCAATCTGTTTTAAGATTGTCAGTTGACTGATTTAAGATTGTCTATTTGATTTAAGCTCAAAATCAATCGCCTCAGGAAATAAATAAGAGAATAGAAGACAAATCTCATGCAAAAGAAAGTGTTTCCAAATATCTGAATTACTCTCAAAACTCAAACTAATAAAGATTCCTCAGGGTTTGTATTAAAATGCAACCAAAGACAGAAAGTATTATGATTAAAAAAAAAAAAAAAAAAAAAAAAAAAAATTATTACTATTCTATAAACAAGATATTTGCTTAGTTTTCCAGAATATACCTCCTTAAAGCAGGGCGATGGATTTCTGATTTGTTCAAGCATTGCCCACTTGACTGTCGCCTGTCGTATATTTCCATCATATTCTCTGGAACTCTGGGTACCACTCGGAGTACCCCTTGATCGTTCATAACCCGGTTCATTAAAATATGGTTCTGCTACTAATATTAGCGACTGGACAGACACTAACACCTGTTAAAAGAAAAAAAAAAAACAAATTAACAATGTTACTTGCTTGTTTTTACAAATATTTATCATTTTATTTACATTTTGTATGTTTAAGCTATTTAGCTTCAGATTTTACATATAACACGTTCAGAGTATTATCTGGTATTAAAACATCAGTATTCTTCTTGAGTTAGAAAAATGTTTTAATTACTATTTCAACAAATCGTACAGTTATAAGGATATACTAATTTTCCCCTCAAAATTTTTATATAAGGCATATTTGGGAATAGATACTTCTATTCGTAGAAGGCATTTAACTATATGTCCTAGTAGAAGTCCTAATATAAAACAAATTACACAGATATATAGGATATTTAGGAATCCGAATGTATGTGTATTGCATATTTGTGATTTGACGTCTTGCTTTCATTTTTGTAATATTAGAATGTGTGGCCCTGATAATTGTTCTTGTGCATATCTTGTAAAGATATGCTAGGTGTCTGAGAAGAGTGCAGCACCTTGCACCATGAGGGGCAAGACACCCAGGACTCCTCCCTACAAGCAACTCAAAGCTTGGGACCACCTGCTTAATTAGGAGCTCGCTCACTCGGTGCATTTGGGTACAGGGGGTAACAGTTCCCCTAGGAACGCAGGCTGCACACAGTTCACATCAGGTAACTATCGTGTCCCTAACAACTGAAGAGACTGGTTCCTCCACAGGGCAGTCCCAGCCAGTGGAGCTCTTTGATGAAGAAGGGCTTTCTGGTGGCAGTCTCTCCCAAGAGTCAGCCGAATGACCTCTCAGCCCCACCAGCAGCTCACAGTCACCCCCGCTCCTCTTGGCACCATGATACTTCTGATTTGTCACTGTGCACTGCTTGGCTGAACTCTAGCACTGCGGGGTCATCTGGCCCAGCCGGTCTACGCCCTGCTGGAGGGAGCAAGTGGTTGCTGCTGTGGGAAATGTGAACCAGAATCTCCCCCCACTTTGGATCGAATGGGAAATGTGAACAAGTTTTTCTGCTTCGTAATTGCACGCTAGGTAATTGCACGCAGCAGCTGTTACATGGTAAAGTGTGCACCATCACTAAACCGTCTCCCTGGCCAGCATGCTAGGTGATTGACTGAAAACAGCCACGGCTGGTTTGTGGCTGCCTTGGTGCTCTTCATGTGCCTCACAGATCAGGTCCCAGAAGGTGATCACTTAGGAAACTAAAATGGCAGAAGATAAATGACACAAGCCAAGTTAAGAGTACTTCAAGTGCAAAGTTCTTGATATCTGATATCTTGGTATCTGAAGAGCTTTGGTGATCTGTGGCCTTTTCAGGGGTCCAGAAATAATTTGGTCTGGCTTTTTTTTTTAGTGTTATATTTTAGGTACTAAAGGCAATAATAAAAAAATAAAGCTATGGCAGAAAAGTTGGATACTGGGTGGCATTGTATTTTCTTGGCCCTAGTAAGTGTTATTTTGAATTATTAAAACCTGTAATCTCTTTTTTTCAGTTTCATACGGGTCAGAAAAAATAATTAGTGAAGCATTTTGGGTGGTCTGACAATAGTTCAGAAGCTGGAAAAAAAAAAAGGAAAAAAAAAGAAGAAAAAAAGTACTGCCTAATTTTTTCCAAGCAATTGATGTAGTCCTACAGCTGTTTTTCATTTAATAGCTACAAAGTGTTTTTCTCAGAGTATGGGGAACTTTTTCCAACTGTTTTCCTACTATCTTCAAAATGAAACCTAAAAAAAAAAATCTTAGAAGTTACAAACCTGAGTGCTGTGATGAAATTTCTGACAACCATATTTAACATTCTACATTCCCTACCGCAAACACCGCATGCAAACATTACCAGCAATTGTGCAGATTAAACTAAGGCCTGCCTGATGGAAACCTAACATTAATCAAAGTAAAAAGAGTTTAGTGAAGATAAGGATTCCCTTATCTACACCCTTTTACATTAGTTTTTATAGCTACAGTTCAGAATTTCAGTTTCTCTGGATTAAACAGTTCAAGCCTGGGCAAGTTGAACTTTGTAGTTCTTCACTATTCAGAACACTTCTGCCCAGATCTCTAGCTCAGATAATTTTCTCAGTGCATGGAGCATGGCCTTAATCTCCAAGGATGTAAACATCAGAGTCTCTCTAAGGCACTTGTCATAGTGAAAAAGTCCTTCCTAATAATCTTATCAAAATATCTTGTGTCCCCACTTGTGCCAGTTGGCACTCCTCCTGGTGCTGTGCATGCCCAAGAGGAGCCTGGCTCCATTTTCTCTATACTTTTCTCCCCTCAGGTACGGAAGTCACAAGTGAGGTCTCCTCGTGGCCACTGGTCCTGACAGTTTTCCACATACCTTGTAATCTACATCTCACAAATCCCTGTCTCCTCTACAACGATGCCAGTGGGGACGGCCTCAGAGGCCTTGCTGAAGTCCAGGTAACCGACATCCGCTGTTGGCCTCTGTGCAATTCACTGTCGGCTCACTGCATGGGGCAGGCAGACTGGCCAGGCACTACTGCTGTGGTAAATCCCCTTTGGCTTTGCTCAGTCACCGGGACCTTCGTGTGCCTGGAAATAGCGTCCAGGAAGACATGCTCTATAATCTTTCCGGAAGCTCAAATGAGGCCGGCCAGTCTTGCTCCTTCTTGCTCTTCCCCTTCTCGTTCCTCTTTAAACCCCTTGGCACTTTCACCACCAGCTCATCTTTGGGTTTCTTCATTTCCCCCCTGCATGCTTGGGCAAGGTTTTCATATTCCTTCCTCGAGGCCACCCCTCTTCCATCTCCCATGTACTGTCTTTACACCATTGAGCTGGGGCAGGAGTTCCTTGTGGAGCCCTGCTGACTTTCTGCTGCTCTTGCTTGACTTCCTTGCACTGCAATGGATCATTCTGGTACTTCCAGGATCCAAGGCCACTTTGCCATTCAGGACATTCTCCCAGGGGACCCTGCTAAGCTGAAAGCTGTTCTGAAGTGTAGGGCGCAAGTCTACTACGCTAAAATGGAAACTGTACTGCCTTTTTGGACCTGGGACAGAAAACCTATCCTGCGCTATTAAATAATTGTTCCAAGGAAAAGAAAAATAAAGGAAATGCTGTAGGAACCCAAACAAGCCACTGCAAACTTGTTTAATCTATGTGCTTAATTCTCAATACGTTTCTGTGATGTATAGCTGAAAATTACGAAGACTGCTTATTAGTTATAACCTGACATGTCCCAGCAAGTTTTTTGTTAATTTAACACCGATTGCAATAGAAGATATTACAGCTACATTTTACCTCTCAGTTTAATTCATATTCTTAGTTTCCTTGAAGGCTTTGGAAGGGTAACTTTACAGTTCTCACAAGTGTACATCATATTTTTATCTTCCACAGTTTGGAGACTGCTCTGCCATCACCACAAATACCCTATGATATAAACACTACCTGAGTTCCAGAAGCTGATGCCATCTTCCATTTCTTTTTCTTTTTTTTTTTTAATCCAAGCAAGTGCAGGAGTGAACTGCATACACACACACAGCCACTCTTTCGGACAAGACAGATAGGAATACCGCTCGGAAGGTGGGGGTGAAGAACCTGGCCACCCTCATGTTTCTTTTGCCAGGAAGAATGATTACATTCAGATTCTGCGGTGGCTCCTGGGGTTCATGGTTATCCAATGATCTTGACAGCAAATTAAGGAAGCTTTCAGAGCTGCAAAATACCACTCTACTCTAGAGGACAGCTTGGGCTATGGCTCACCATACATGATATCCAGATTGGATTTCTAAAATTCATTTCCATAAGTGCACCAAAGTGAAGACTGACATAAAATGCAGGATATCAGCTTTTTCACTAAACAGTTTTGAGCATCTCAAAGCCACTGCTTCATCGTCTGGTTGACACAAAGTCGAACTTCAGCATATCTATCCAAATGACTCCAAACCATTTATGAAATCAAAGCTGGCAAGTCACAGCTCAGCGAACACTTAAAGCTAGTGCAAGACAGCACTGCCCTCCATCCCCAACTCTAAAGCCAGCTCTGTCACTCCCCA
Source organism: Crypturellus tataupa (assembly GCA_034781795.1). Lineage (NCBI taxonomy): Eukaryota > Metazoa > Chordata > Aves > Tinamiformes > Tinamidae > Crypturellus > Crypturellus tataupa. Next base: position 2,216,914 of record JAWLRI010001063.1, read on the forward strand.
GGGAGCCTCTTTCCTTTTCACATCAGCACAAAGAGTCATCACTAAAAATAGAGAAGGAAAGAACTGTCTCTAATCTGCTCTAGTTGTAGACTGGGGAACCAAGATGTAAGAAATTAGAGTAAGCACTAAAATATTGTTGGAATTGTACAGAAACTGGATTTCTTTGAATACTCTATGTAATTTTGCATACTTGTAGAGCTCTACTAATTCAGGAATCATTTCAAGTATCTCAATTAAGAGTATTTTGAAATATGCAGAATATTTGCAGAATTTTCAGAACATTTTATCTTTTCTGAAACATGCTCTAGTATAAGAATTTGTTACTCAGTCTCTTAAGAAAGCAACCTGGGGTTTAAAATCAAATATTTGTAATAAAAATAATTTATTAGGTGGCTGAGGTATTAGAGAAAGTAATTTGCATTGAACACACTCTGAGGCTGTTATTGCCTGTGAAAACCCTCTTAATTGGCACTGTGCTTTGCACTCATTTCCAAATGCTGATTATATGGCCCTACAGAAAATGATACCACCAAGCGACACTGAAAATGGAGAGTTCCTCCCCCAGAATTTCTTCTTTTAGTTGGAATTTACTAGTTAAAGCATAAAAAACTAAATCTATTTGCAAGGCTTTTTTTTCACACACTCTACTGCTATCTCACTTTAGCCACAAGCCACCCTTCTTTATTAGAGCATTCAGTCACAGCTGCCTTTAAAAAGGTTTTATGAACAGTGCAGAACGCCTTTATTATACTGAAAACCAAAGAGTGCCGAGATTATATTACACAACTGAAAGTAGCTAGCTGACTTTGTGTATGTTTGCAAAACAGAAATACCACTCGGGATTTTTACTTCGTAAGAAAATTCCACCAGCCCTTTAGGGGGAAAATATGTATATATATATATATCTACACACATATATAAAGCCAAAGTTCTAGATTTCTCTGTGTAACAGTGTCACTTCATGTGACAGCTATGTCAATCAAGTGCTGTTGAAGGATAACATGCTAACCCTCACCTATTCTTTTCTTGCTACTAACTTGGAATGTTCCTGTAATGACACAAATGGCCAAAATTAACACTGTAACAATTTCAAGATTTTAGGTTACCTGGAGTGGCTCATCGCGCATCAAAAGGCAGAAAACACGGCATTACCAAAGAAACCAATTTGTTCACCAGTTACACAGATCTCCCCCACAGAATCTCAGCTGGCACAAAACTTTTCCTCATAAACTTAAAGAAACTGCTAATAGGAGATCTTATAAATAATAAATAACCTCTTTCTTCCAGTGTGGAAATTTCTTGTTCTAGTAATATATACAGGGAAACCTGGAAGTACCTCTTTAATGTTCTTCCCTGCAATCAAAAGCTCATTGTAAAGAATCAAGTAAGTTAATGCTGCAATTTAGATAAGACTTGACATTAGGGAACAGTTCATAACAGAGGGAAGGGAAGGTGAAAAGGACAGTTTTCAATAACAATTTCTGACCATCAATAACATGTTTGATCTGCAGAAAAAGCCTGCTGTTTCACCTAAGTGCCTTGCAAGAACTTAAGAAGTTTTAAGTACTGCTGCTGTGACTATAACACCAAACAGAACGACTTGCAGTACAATGCACGTGGCCTCACTGCAGCCTTCAGAAGCGCTTTCTTAGCGCTGGCTTTATTAAAACTGTTGCTTATGAAAGCAAGCTCTCAACACAACTCAATAGGATTTCTGTAAAAGCCTACACGTCAATAGAAACGCTATGATAAGATAAACCTAAAAAAGCCTTTCTTGTCTATGGTGGCGTGTCCCACGAGTTAGAAACCTACAACAACTAACAAAATGACTTCCATTGCAGGATGGCCGTATTTGAAATAACTTTGTGTTTTGGTACATTTCAGTCCAACTGTGGACAGCAATACATTAGCACACCAATAACTACATAAAAATGGTCTGCAAAATTACTTAGCAATTTCTTATCCTGTATAAACAAGAACTAGAGGAACATTTAACCACCAGCCATGAGAACTGATCCACGAGAGCGCATGTGTGTACATGCAAAAACCAGCCCGCATGATAGCAAGAACACTGCTCTGAGGGGATTTCAGGCTAAGGCAGCCTGCGAAACATGCCCAATTGTTAGACCGTTTCACAACACGCTTTCATCTTACAGCACATAAGTGCATGTGTTTGTAAGTTCAGGGTATATTCTTAGACATTTTGGCCTGTGTAAGGAAAAGACTTCTATGAAAGTATTAAGAAAGCAGAGAAAGTTCTTGCATTCAAGTCATGATTTCCCTGTTCTGAGCCTCAATAGGGATAAATCTCCACATTTACAAAAGCACTGAAGTTAAGATTTTTATTTTTTAATTGTTCTAAGGTGACCTTCATATATCTGAAGCAGCTTTTCTCAACTTTACAGCAAAATAATCATTTGCAGGTACAAGAGAGCGAACAAGGTCACGCTCTGGCAATTTTGTATACTGTGAGTTTTCAGTCTGAGTTCTGGCAAATCCAAGTTAATGGTCTTATCTATTCTGATTGCAGCTGCTAAATATAACTGCCTAGACATAAGTAAATCAAGATTATCACATTCTCTCACAGCTGCTGATACAATGAAAGGATGTTTACACATGGAAGAAAAAAAGTCTGTGTCATAAAGGAATGACTCAATGCTGCACGTTCACAACATATTAATTTCATCCTTGCAACAACAACACATTTAAAATGACAGCCAACTGTTAGGAACTTCCCCACAGCTCCCTGACTGTTCTTTGAAGGACTAGAACTTCTGCTTGCACATGTGAACCTGATGCAAGTTTGTGTGGCCGTGTTGTGGATTCTCTGAGCATCACGCTGATGCGGTGGACTTTTTGTATCCTAAAGAGCACAACTCACTAGAACAGCTTCTGGATCAAACCTTGCTTGTTGACTTGGAACATAGGTGGACCAAGCTCAAATCTGCTTGTAAAATACTGCAGAGATAACTTTAGATCAATCTATTACTGGTGACAAAACATAAAGGTCGCATTAGGTCATTTGCTGGGTATTTGTTTTATTTATGCTTATTTGAGGAAAAAAAAATCTAAAAAAAAAATGCACTACTAAGAAAGTGTTAGGACAGACTAACCGCTTATTACTCCTAAATTATATCCATTGAAGAGAAAGTAGCTCACCTGCAAAAAACTGGATGTCTGAGGATTCCACTTCTCTTCTGGCCTTCCATGCCATGTGTTAAGTATGCTTAAACATACCTGGAAAGGTGACATTAACACCAAGACAAAGGTTATGATAATTTACTCTACTTGGGCTGAGCAAATAATATTGCATTCTAAAAGGAAAAAAAAATTTAAACTCGAAACAAAAATAATGTGGATAAGGAAGAACAGCCTGCCAATAAATGAGCAGAACAAGGTACATTACATTTCTTTAAGGAAAAAAGTATAAATTCCAGACATGCTTATCATTGTTTTCAAGATAATTTCAAGATCCACAGGTGGCTTCTGGTCACAGAGTCCTTCAAGGAATTATAGACAGCCTTAACTCTTATGGCTCATCTGGACTTTTGTGGTAAAGTCAGTGGAGTTCCTGAACCTCACCACAAAATGGGAGTATAATGAGGCACAATTAACAGAAAAGAGGTGGAGGGGAGAATATTCACTGAGATTTAATGCTAGGTATGGAGCAAGGGGAGAGTCTTCAGTTTGGTTTGCATTCTGTGTCCCTTGTTACCAGAAAATCCTGGGCCTAATACTGGAAGGCAGCACCAGAGCTTCTGACAACAGTAAGCATGTCAGCCTATGGCTCACATTTTTATACTAAAAAAAGGGATGCTTTTATGATATTCTTATCTAAGACAGTGTTGCAAAATTCATTTTTTGGATCTAGGCTTCAGTAGAGACATACACAGCCATCTCTAGAGCCCTATAGAGAATTTCATGTGTACACCTATAAGTGAAGAGAAGTTCTATCAATTTCATTTTCTTACCATAAAACAAAAGCAGGGTAACAGAAAAAAAAATTATTTTAAATTTATATCTATATGCAACAACAAAGTCCACATACCTTGCCATCATTGTAGAGGTTTGGATTAAATCTGACGCTGTGTCCTCCAGTTGTTTCCAGATTCACAAGTGGAGGGGAATTAGGATAGTCTTGTGGAAAATATACATCAAATTCAAAGCAACCATTTGCATAAGGGGTATCTGCTGGACCAGTAATTAGAACCTAGCATTGTAAAAAAAGAGCATGTTCAGAAAAAAATTTGTCAAAAAAAAAAATCATCAGATTTTGATATTTTCACATTACATTTTATTTTTACAGGGTAATTATCACAAAATAACATTAGACATCATGATCCTAAGCAGTTTGTTCACTTCAAACCAGAACTCTTAGAAACTACATAAGCTCTTTTATTAAGAGTCAGCCACTGAAGTATAAATGAAATACTTTGGAATTTTCGAACTACTCAAAGCACTTCCTAAAGCATTTATATGACAAGCTCAAAGAGCAAAAATCCAAAATGATTTTGCTTTTTACCTTCATAATGTCAAGCCGCTCCTCATCACAGCGTACAAAGACGCTGGATGAGGAAGAGAGAGGCAGCGATGTTGAAAGAGTCACAGCTTCTTGAGCAAGACGTCGAGCTCGGGCAGCACTGTTGGCGTCACTTGCATTTTTCACCTGAGACATGTAGTGGTAATTCACTTTAAAAACCAATTTGCCATCATCGTCTTCAGAAACCATTTCAAATGTATCTAGAACAGAAGGAAATTCCATTGCATCAGGAAAAGAAAGTGATGTTGTTAATGGATTAGTTTTGGTAAAGATTTTTGAGTACTGAAATCAGGAATGTTTATTTTGGGGCATTAAAAAAAAGGTATATATTTGTGAGTTAACAGTAAATACAGAAAACAAAGTATTAATTGCCCTGGGTGAAAGGAATTCCTGCAGCAAATTTAGAAGCTTTCATATGCAACGTGTCCAGTGTAGACTACTATTGATTTGTAAAGCTGCTGGCTACTCCAGACCAGGAGTACAATGATGCCTATGAAAACTTCATAGCCAAGAGTCT
>JAWLRI010001063.1:2222070-2240584 GCA_034781795.1 Crypturellus tataupa
TATTGATTTGTAAAGCTGCTGGCTACTCCAGACCAGGAGTACAATGATGCCTATGAAAACTTCATAGCCAAGAGTCTAAAGAATCATAAAAGATTACAGAGTTAATTTTTTTAATTGTTAAACAAAATCTGTAGCTTGGCTGCCAGGGTGAAAAGTTACAACTGCAAACTTTCTTATCATCAGCTCTTCCTTTCCTTCCATGTTTGTGTAGAAAATCCTTTTCAAATGTTCACAAAAACAAATAAATGTGATTGCAGATGCTTTAAAATATTCATGAAATATGTTTTTGTACTATTTTTATATCTCTATGTGGATGACACATTATTTGTTCTAAGTTTTGAACTTTTCTTTATTGACAAAATAAGTACTCATTCCCACTGCATTTTACAAATGCAACATACTGCACACTCTGAGAGGGCAGAATGAAGTTTACTACAGGTTCATTTTACTTAAAAAATGCATTTTCATCTGAATTCCATTATATTAAAAAAAAGTTGTATTTTTAACAAACATCTTTGCAATTTTGCAAATAAGCCTTCTCACAAATCGTTACTGTAATGACAACATGAACACTACCACTGAATTATCTAGCTGGTCCCTTCAGCAGATCTAGTGCACAGTTAATACATTTCATATTAGTCAATGACCACAAATTAGCTGGTGACATGGAAAAAAACAGGCTTGGTAATTTTACAGGTAAAAAAAAAAAAACTTAAAATAATCAGTAGTCATCTATGTATAAAAGTTAATAACTTAAAAATAATCTGGGGTTCATTCTAGCTGATTTTCTATTTCTTTCTCGGCTTTCTAAATTACAAATATTCATAGTTCTCAACCTACCAAACTGGAGTTTTTTCATGACAGCCACATACTTTTCTTCAAGAGACCGTAAAACAGACAAAGGCTTGGGCTTCACAGCAGCCTTTTTGGAGTATTCAGCCATCTTCTTTTCTATTATAAAAAAGTGATAATTATTTGTAATTGCACTGTAATTATTTTTTTTTTATACAAGGAAAACAAACATCTTGTGATTATTTAATTTGAAATGATGTTTTACATTTGCATTGTTTGCAGAGAACTCAGAAAACTGAGTTCATTCATAATACACAATTGCGCTTTTCTTACTACTATGCATTTTATTATCTGGACATTGTTCTTAATATTATATATTTCACTATCTTAACAGCTTGAAGTACATAAATATAGCTAGCTCACAAATAAGTCGTGACTGCTGCTGCAATGAATGGTCAGTTATTATTTCTTTTAATTCTTTTTAAATAAATCTGACATATGCTTCTTGTGTGGGTCAATACTCCCATAAGCTTTCCTGATGCACTCTCCAAAATCAGTAGCTTCATAAAACCCTTCATTAAACCCACTTCACTGATTAAACTAAATTTTCTTTACTAGACAACCAGATAGTCATTCTAAGGGCTGTAAATTCACTCCATGAATTGTTTTTTTTTCGGTCTAAGTTTGGTTAAAAGTTAATCCAGGTCACAACATGCAATTTTAACAACAAAGTTTTACTACTGAAGGTCACATATCCCTTTTTTTTTTTGTTGGCAAAAGACAAGATACAAAAGACAAAATTGTGATGAAGGTGCAGGATGTACTTTAACTTACTAACTACTAACTTATATTTATCCTGATCAAGATTTTAGGAAGAGTAACATGAGGTTCCACAAGCCTTTGATTCTACTTGTAATCAGTAGTTGGGATAGAAGTTTTTTTTTTTCTTGCCTTTTTTTAAGATTTTGTTAATGAACAAGTAACAAATAATCTTTATATAGCATTTATAAAAGTATATCTACTTTACCTTGGTTTGCTTGGCGCAAACTGGTGGTAGCAGCATAAACTATCTCAGCAGTCTTCTGGATGTCTGGTACCAAAAGTGTCAGTCCCTCTGGTTCTTGATCAGAAGTATCTGGTTTGACTCCGGCTTTTGCTTTGTCTTTTTTAGACCTGTTTTTTGAGGGGAGCAAAGAAACAGGATCTTGTATGAGGGGAATACAGTGCAACAGACCAGATAGTACTCAGCAAGTTAGCAAGGGAAACATCAAATATTAAAGACCAAGATGAAAACAAATCTTCAGAAATATAAGGTCTCTAAGTGCCTCCAGGTTAATTACTTGATAAAACAAAAAAACTGTGACCATATTCAGCATACAGTCTTGATTGACCAACAAGTCATTCTCTTGATGAAGAGAAAGAATATGAATACAAATACTAAAATTAATATACTGATTTCTTGTTTCGGCCATGTAGTATGTCAATTACTATTATGTCTTATGCTTTGCTTTTCTGCATATTGTAAAAATCAACTGGGGAAAAGTTACAAAATTCAGTATAACAAGTCATGAATGTGCACTTCGTTCTTCAAAAATCAAATAAAAAAGCTTCTATAATCTATGTTTATCATCAGTCTATTGCAAATTAAAACATCAATATAAATACCACAAAATTTCATAATGAAATTGCTTTAAAATACAGCATATAACAATAGTGCTGTTTTATATCAGCTAGTTGCCTAGTGAGTTAAGACAAGTAAATATTTTAATTATGGTATTCCAGTCCTTCAATGAAAATATTGTATTTGATAATGGCAAACTGTTAATACCCATACCAGCAAAACTTAGCTTTGCTTAAAGAGCTATCATAGACTTATATTGTTATCCAGCAAAATTAAGAGATTTTAAAGCTAACAGTCCAAAAATAATTTCACTGAAATTTCCTCAAGGTTTTTGTTTTAAGATCCAAACATGATAAATAGCCAAGAAGCACTAGTTTTCTCTTTCCCACTGCCACTTACCCAAGCAAGGGAAAAAGCCATTTTTGCAAGAAGAAATCAGCAATTTAATGTCTTGGTGTTCCAAACATCTACGTTTTATCTGCTACCAAACACTATATCCTTTCTGTATTTCAAATTAGATTGAGGACATGCATAAACAACAAACTCCTAAAGTATTCAACACAGGTGATCATGGTGAAACTGAAAGTCTCTATATTGTACCCAATCAAATGAAAACTGCCCTAGAGCACATCAATAACAAAATTCATTCCTGCAGCATGGTATATTTTCCCTGTTCCAGATTTGCTCCAAAAGGTACGTGCCCACTGTTGACTAAGCAACGCTCAGCTTTCAAGTCTTCTACATTAGGGGGCAAATATCAAGGCGAGAAGATGTATTTTAAGAGGTAGAGTTAGAATCTATAATCCATATGAACATTTTCCAGTACATTTTCCCTATTTTAATAAAACATGTACACGTCTGTACAGTTCTTTCCTCCCAGATTCTATGTGTGAAGGGAGACAATCTGTTATTACACAAAGGACAAACCTGGTCATTTACCTAGGCCTTGTACCTTTTTTTTAAAAATGGAGAAGGAGCCAAATATTTAATTTAGATTCAGAAACTTCCACTTGCAGTTCTGCCACTGTTGAAGAAAAAGCTGGCAAACTCATACCAGCTCATATTTAAAGGAATGACAGTCACTAATATATTTGCTAGAAGAAACAGCAGGGTACATGCTAATAATTTAAGCTGTTAATTTGGCTTGTGCTGGAAGATGACAGCGTTCCTTTCACACTGTGCTAAATGAATAATGAATGATATCCTCCTAAGGCAACTTTAATTTTTAAAGCCAATACTGATACTTACTCACCCATGCCTAGTACTTCAAAGGTAAATTTGATGATATGGAAGACACATTTATCAAAGCATTCAAAAAATAAAGGCTATGAGCCATTCAGCCCTGTCCTACAAACATGCTACTTGTAAAGGAACTGCACCCAGTTCTATATCATTTGTGATCAAAATGATCATAGCTCCACAACCTTGGCACACTTCAACACTAACGACTTCCCACTTGGTGTGTGTTTCCACAAGCAATGAAGAGAAGCCCGTTCCCCTCCAGTAAATCACAGGTTATTAAACTTTCCTCCTGAAAAGCAGGAGAAATGAGTACGGGAACATGCTTTTTTTTTAAAAAACAGGAAAAAAAAAAAAAAAACAGTGCTGAAAGCAAGTGACCTCCATAAACTCCTCCTCGGTGCTTTGAGGAGCACATTTCCAGGCAGCCAAATGGGAGTTCTGCAGCCCAGCAAAGATCACGGGCAGCTTCCTGCAGGCGTGCATCAGCTCCAAACGTCAACCTGGGAGCCCGTTAATAGACATTTGCTTCATTTTGTTTTTAAGTTCTGGAACCCAATTACAAAGACAATTTTTGTTTGCAGACTGCACTGTTTCACTTAGTAATTCTCAAAATAACATTACAACAATAAAAAAGCTTAGCAGGGAAAATGCCTCCGGCATGCTTGAATGTATTCTGATATCCCTGCACAACAGAAAAGCATCCAGAGAAGCATCCTGGGAACTGCACGTGTTGTACCCAGAGCCTGAAAGAGCCAGGCAACGTCGGAACTGCGCTGGGTTAACCCGCAGGAGCAGCGTGACGAGCACCACAAGTCTGAAGCACTTGGATCTCCCCAAAGCAGGTATTACCTGTGCCATGAGGAAATCCAGCTGAAGTTTTGAGACCATCTTGGAATAGATTTTCATTATCTTTGAAAAGAAACTGATTTTGTGACTGTACAGAAAACAGTTTTACTCTATTATCAAATTTAATAGTTTGACATGAAGTTCACGTAGTAGACGGCAGTTTGGATGAGCCTGTGTTGCTGTACAGCATTGGGCAAAGTCAGATCTCAGATCTCTACAGCAAAAGGCAGAACAGTCACAACAACCAAATGTCGTAAAGCCCAGTCCTAGTGGCAACCGTTTCTAAAAGTTTGACCACTAAAATTAGGGATAGATTTTGAATCTATTAAAACCAAAACAAAACAGGAAAGCTTACTGCATACCGAAATGTCTTCTTCATTATCCAGAAGTTCCTTGATTTTCCAATAAAATATTACAGGATTTCAAAGTAAATGAAATCAAATGCTGGCTGGAACCTAAAACCAAATGGTCCCTCCTTAAATTCTGGATCCAAGTGGACAGCCTTGCTCCGCCACAGAAATGGCAATGGCTAGACATGCAACTAGAACTGTTCAAATAAAAGTTTTGTCTTTGAAAGCAGATCCCATGCCTACATTGTTCTCCTGGCATACAACCTAAAAAAGGACAGCAGATTGCCCCATGTAAGCAAGTCATGCCAACTCCTGCTTGTATTGATGGCTAACCTTCACAACTTCATGATTCCGGGCTGTCTATACATCGTGTCTAAATGTTAGTTTCTTTCACCTCTCCATTTATAACACATGTGCCCAAAATACATTTTACAGAAGTGTGAAGGGATGATCAAATTCGTTACCTCAGTCGGTTGGTGTAGGTATCTACACAGGTCTTCATTTTAGCCAGCAAAGTCCCTACGGAAGCTTGGGATTCCAAGTGCTCTTCGTCCTCGTCACTATTTTCTCCAGACAGAGGAAGCAGCAGTGGCACCATAGACGTGCAAGATGCAATAGCACGGAGCAGTTCCAGCAGGGCTCGATAGAGAGGAACGTGTCGGGCCATATCCAGAACTAAGACAGAAAAACAGTTTATAAAAATTAGCAAAACCAAAAAAGGCTTCCAGTCTTATTCCAGGCACTTTCAATAAAAACGGAGATTTCTATAATTAACAAAATAAGAAATCTATTTGATAGTAAAATGCTGTATTTTATATTAACAATTTATAATTTATGTTTTAATTCACTGCGAGTGAATAAACTGGATGAGATTCCTGAAAAACAAAGGGTACAAAAACAAATAAACAAAAAACACAGCAAAAAAAATTCAAGTTAAAGTGCTAACAAGTAGGTAGCAGCACTACCACATTGTACATTATTTCACAATTCTGGCTCAAGCTGAATGTTGGCAGAAATTGCCAACAAGTATTTATGAGGAAAAAGACAAACAGGTCAACCATATGGTGCGGCAGGGTTGCATTTGCCAATTCTAATGGCAGAAACATTTATAAGCAAAGACTTAAATGAAACCACCTACTTTATATACAATTGTCCTCTCCTTTGGAAAATATGGTCAATATTACTGCATATATATTGCAAATATATTTGTGGTCAAGAAGTAAATGTCATTATGTACTAAGCAGTTTCTCCCTTTTCTTGGGCAAGGTTAGCAACATTTTAAATCACCCTGGAAAACTGCAGGCAAAGGCTCTGAATGCACCTATTTTACCTGCCTGTGCCCACCACAGCAGCCCGTGCCGCAGAACTTGGAGCCGCTGGCCGGGGCTCGCGCCTGGTGCCGCCCGGTGCGACACGCACGCACTAAGGAGCGACCGCGGGTAACACGCAGATACCAGCTCCTCCAGCCGGGAAACAAGGCGGAAGAATTCCCGCACCATCCTGATATATTCTCTGTCACCGCAATGCTTATTTTTTTCTTCCACTTGTTTGGGTCAAGTATGTAACAGATGTCATTTTCAACTGAGTTTATGCCATTACAGAAATCCTGAAAATGCAGCAATTCACAGACACTTTCACACAGCTGTTTCCCCTGTCCCCGGGACATACTATTTTTAACCTCACTGCAGGAAAAAAAAATTGCTCTACTTGAAAGTATTTACAAATGACTGAGTTTATGATAAATACATTTCTGCTTTTTCCAGCAAAAATTAACTGACAACTCGCATTAGGCCAGAATGAAGCATGGAAGAACACTTTAATGTTTCATTTAGCACATCTGACCCTCCAAGCTAAAGCACATTCCAAACTTTCATCTCCCATTACCAATCCCTTGGCTCTAAATACAGCAGGATGGGACGGGGCAAGCACCCAACCAACAGTGAACAAACAAATTTATCTGTGCTTAAAGCTAGATTTTCCTCTATATGTAGCTCTTGATTCAACAGCTTCCCATTCATATTTTGAAACTCTTACGACGGCACCAACTCAGACCTGGGAAGAGTTTTGCTCTGTTGAATACAGAAGCCCAGCGTGGGACAATGACGTCTGGCCCCACAGTTCCAAAAATACCTTGTGGCAGATTATTCTGTGTCTTTACAGCAAACCCCGCTTCGAATGGAAACACAGGTACCTAAGAACCACAGCAGGGCTGGGAGGGATCTCTGGAGACCACCTAGTCCAAGCCCCTGCTCAGGCAGGTCCCTAGAGCTCGTGGCACAGGCAGCTTCAGGGCGCTTCCAGAGGAGGAGACTGCACAGCCTCTATGACAACGTGTTCCCATACCTGTCACCCTCACAGGCATCAAGTTTCTCCTCCTGTTCAGATGGAGCTGCCCGTGCTCCAGTTTGTGCCCGCGGCCTCTCTCTTATCACTAGGCAGCACTAGGAGGAGTCTAGTCCCGTCCAGATACCCCTCCCTCCCTCGAGATACTCAAACACATTAGTGAGACTCCCCCTGCGTCTTCTCTCCAGGCTGAAGAGTCCCAGGTCTCTCAGCCTCTCCTCACATTATCTGTAATTCTCTTCATTTCATTTTATTTGCCATTTTTCAAGCATATTTTTGTACTCCTTCCATATGCTCAACATCTACTTCCCAGTGAGCAAGGATTGCCCAGGGAAAAATCCCCCACGCTGTGTAGAACTGCCTGGACAGGAGGAGGAGCAGGTCTCAAAACGCACCAAGCGCTGGTGCCGCCGGACTCCCGCGAGCTCCGCAACCACGAGGACGGCAGGGCGCGAGGGAGGGAAAGGGGCACGTGGCTCTGCCCGCAGGCAGCACGGGCGGGAGAGGGCAGCCTCCTGCAGAGCTACAGCCCCGGTGCACCTGGGAAGCTATTCCTGTCTCGTCTTGTTCTTCTTAAATACGCCGGTAACATTTTCAGGAGGCCAGAAGGGATCATTCCAGTTCTTACAAAATTTGCTGTTTTTCTCCTTTGCTCAACAGACAGTTGAATTCCAAATTAATTGTTTTGAGGGAGGCGGAACTGACAACTTTAAAACGGACTTTTTTAAAAAAAAAATCAATAAAAGATTTTCCAGTTTTTAGCAGAATTAACCAGTTTAGGTTGCTTTTCATTTATTTCATATGGGAACAACTGCAATTGTTCATTTTGTTTTAATTTAAAAAAAACTACTTTTAAGGAACAAATACTCATTTCTTTAATGCTTTGTCATTGTTTTTAAAATATAGCATTCTACATTCAGATTCACTTCCTTGATACGGTTGTGCAGCTTCTATTACTTTGCTCCAAGGCTTTTACTGTAGTTATTAAGGATTATGATCCATGCAATCTACTCTAAAGCAAACAAAAAGAGAGGAAGAAACTTTTATCTTACTTTATATGATTGAATATGTGAGTATAAGAATCAGAAAACTTGCTGTATTCTAAATTAGCAAACTATTCTTTAAGACCTCTACTTGATAGCTCATCTATTCCTTGTGAATTCTTTCAATTTTAATATAAGGAGAATGCTACCAGGATGAACCACCATGCACCTACTTGGGGAAGCACAGCAATATTATAAATGACACAGATCTGTGAAAGAAGTTGCTTAGATTTTTGTAATGAAATCCCTTGAAAGAATCTAAAAAAAATACTAGAAACCGGAAGCAAAATTAAAATAAAGGCCTGCAAATTAATGAATTAAAGAATCTTATTTCCATCAGAGAGCAGGTACAGAAGCTTTGGACAATCATCCTCAAATAAAAGTATCTTATATGAGCTAAGATACAACCATTTTTAAGCAAATATAAAAACTAAATATGTAGAGATATTTTTTGATACAGAGGAGCTATAATTTGGGTAGTACTAGCGCATCCTAACAGCATCAAGGTATTATTTTTATAGGGATACTTTGGTTTTATGAGATGGTACCAAGAACATTTGATTTACGTGGGCATACACATGAGCACGCCCAATTCCAAATGCACAGCATTCCTAGGAAAACGGAAACGGAGATGAAAATAAGCAAAACTTATTGCTCTTAGCGACAGATGGACCCGTTATCCGGGATGCGCCGCTATTCCGAGTAGGAACGTGCTCCTAAGTAACTAACTGACGCGTCTTCCTTCCATCCAGCTGCCCCCAGGCGGGCTCTGCCTCACCACGGAGCAGGGCGGGAGGGCCCTGCCTCCAGCCTCGGCAGCCTCCAGGGCTGGGCGAGGGGGCAGCGGGGCCGGCTCCGGCTCCGGCCCTCCTCCCGCTGCCAGCGCAGGCCGAGTTCCACTGGAATCGGTACCGCTCCTGGCGGGCTCTGCACGCACCAGCCTACAAACACCCTGGGCCGGGGGGACAACAAGAAACAAAGAAGAAATTTAAAAAAGATGTTTTACGAAACCAGATCCCCTAGCGCTAGGAAGCGGCTCATATCAGGGAGGTTGTCAGCAAGAGCAGCCTGGCTGCCGAACAGACTTTCCAAAGTCCGGACTTTGGGCAACTGCGGAGCCTCCAGCCTCTCGGAACCGCTATCTTGCACAGACACCCTCACGCTGATCGTGAGATGTTCCTGCATCAAACCACACTCTGGAGAACGCATAGCCACTCTCTGCTTTTCCTGGGGAGCAGCTGATCACCTTAGGTGTTTATTCATCGCCAACATACAACCATTTCTGAAAAACACCCGAGATTATCCGCATGCAATTAAACCCTCAGTACAATGGGAAAGCACAGCAGGGCAAGCAGTTTAATAGAATCAAGATATCACCTTAAACTGCACATATAGCAAAGTAATGTTACTCAGTCTAATATTCTTTTGCTTTCTTTTAATATTCTACAACACTCAAATGAAGAATAGCAACTCTTAATGGCCCATTAAATAGATAATATTGAATAGCAGTAAAATTTTTTTGCAGTTCATTTAATGTCTTCAAGACAAATTAACTGAGTATGAATAAGAATATAAAACTTATTGCCACTGCAAAGTATATATATATATATTTAAAACATATTACAAAGAATATGAACATTTATATAGAAATAAAGGAAAATATTAACTTAGCATAACTGTTATTTCCCCAAATCTTCACACTTTGCACAAAATTAAGAGACAAATGGAGAAAAATGACAAGCTCCATCCTGCTTTCCCTACATCTAAAGCAAAGGCATTCTCAGTGATTCATGGTCATCAACCTAGGAATTCCCACCCAAACACCTTACAATCTGCATGCAAAATGGGATAAAATTGAAATATCTTTTTTAGGTGTCTGTTTTAAGTAAACTATAGTGCCAGCCGCATAGTCCCCTAGCTTTTGTGCTATGAGAAAACCTGTATTAGCTGCTCTCATTCCGTCTCCTGTACACAGCTTCTCGTGTGCTTGACTTGCACCATTTCAGGCCTTTCTCATTCCCTTGGACTTCAGTTATTTCGGAGTCCCATAAAAGCATGGCTTATTCAGTCTAGCTTTTACTATGTGCAATTCCTTTGCACTTCATGCAATATCCATGAGCCCCTGTCTTTATTGGAGGAAAAAACGGTGCAACAGCAGCAGCACTACAGGGCAACACTGGAAACCCCTGTTAAACTATTGGTATTTTCTGTTTTCCACAGCAGAGCTGTCACCACAAGCATGAGGGGATGAGGGAGATGGCTGTGAGGGGACAAAAATGAAACAGATATAAAGGAAAAAGGATTCTGTAAAGAACACACAACCTAAAACCAGGAAATGTAAAATTAAACTTTAAAAACCCTGTAAATAGCAATGAGTATGGCTTATGTTCAATAGCTAAATAGAAGGGAAAATGGGTTAACACTTGGAATGAACACACTAACTTCTATAATCAAAAATGAAATAAAAAAAAATCAAAATTTAAGTGATATAGTAACCATAAGGGAGGACACTGGTCTCAATTTAGGCTGCTAAGGGAAAAGATATTCAATGTTTTTATATCCCTTCAACTTACTAAAAATCCAATGTTTATGTCATTACTGCCTTGCAATACATCCATGCCATTGATTGTACTTCCAAAGCACCTAAAAATAGATGTTTATATTCTGTCCTCATTTCTAGAGCATGGTTAGTAGTTACTGAGCACTTACTTAAAATTTCTGATGCCCTGGTATGTTTCTCACTAGGCTAAAACTGCAAGCACCATTAAATTAACCAATATTTCAGGATCTTGTTATCATCATAAAGACTTAAATAGCTGAAGCCAGCACTGTTCCAAAAGCCACAGAAAGGAAACACTGATTCTATATTGCTACCTAGAACCTTCAGACAGAGTCTTCTTGCCAGAGGGCACCAAGCATTAGGAATAGACAGGGTATTTCCCAAAGGGCCATACTTTTGTCCCTACTTTTTCCAAATATTTCAAAGCTGGAATCATTCCTCAGCCTCCTCGTCCTTACTGCATCTTTCCAAACATATGATCTATGAATGCAGTCCCCGCTGCAGGCTATAGTGTCAGTTCCAAATACGCCATGCTCTATTGCCTCTTGATTTTCTGTTGCAGAATCCACCCAAGGCAAGCCTCTTTTATAATAGGCCTAATTAACACCCTATGTTCTGCTACATTTTGACAGGGAAAAAAAAAGAGCCTACAGAATACTCCAAAATCAGATATCTTTAAGAAAACATTAGCCTTGGGGCAAAAATACACAAAAGCTTTCTACATATGGTCATCTTGTAATCTTTATAATTAGCTCAACTTTTTCCTTACTTTTCTTTAAAGAGATGACAGGAGCATTTTCCAAGTATGGTTTTGAATATGAAAATAAAAAGGCATGAGAAAAGACTTGACCCCTTGCAGAATTAAGAACAACGAAAAGAAGACACAAATGTCTCTTATCTAGTAAGCTGGAGGGAAAGAAAGATGCTCCACAAGGAAGAGCTGGGTAAGGTAAGAAGGGGAAGAGCTTCTCCCTCTGAAACTTAACAGGTAAGAGGTGGTTGCCTGTGGGATAAGTATAGGCTAAGTCTTGTTTTGGAGCTCAAATGAGCTCAAAATCTGGGTCAGAGCAGAGAAAAATAATGCAAGAAGGTAGGGATCTAAAGTGAACACGTAGAGTGCCAGGCTTCAAGATGATTATTAGTATTCAGACTTAAAGCCTCAAAACCTCACTCCTGCGACGTCCGCACTGGGCTCATTAGCAGTCAGAAAAGATGAGCTCAAGTGGCAGAACGTGAACGGGAATGAAGTAGAAAATACTTAGTGACACTAAGAACATTCGCTCAGCTTCAACTTGAGCACCACAAGCATCTTCCCTGCCTAAGGAAGGCAGGGCAGAACTGGAAAAGGTACAAGCACAAAAGGGGACGAGGACAATCAGAACATACGAAGTTACCTAAAATGAAATAACTGAAGGCAGCAAGGGCTAAACAATGAGCAGTGTCACCTCCTGCTCTGTGGTGCCAGGCATTCTGCCCCATTCCCCCAGCGTCTGTCAGCCTCCCCTCCCACTGACGTTAGGGCAAACGGTGTTTTTTACTATGGGCCATAAAAACTCTGATCTGTCTTAATGCAGCTATTCTTATAAGCTGCTTCTAGGAAACTAGGGGAAAAAAAAAGGATATTAATTGTAATATAAAAGGAAAATCATGTACTTCAATTATAGAAGGCAAAATGCACCGCATAAGTGACTGACAAGCAGAAATTACATGGTACAAGGGAGCAATCCCATGGCTCTTAACTAGTAGTGGTTCATCTATTTTTGAAGAATATTTGATCTTGATGAGGCCAGGTATTTTTAGGAAAGTTTTGTTTATGAATAAAGCTGAACATTGCCACTTATTTAAAAATCTGTCACAAACACCTCAGTGAACCCAGAAAAAACATTTGTTGGGGAAAAAAAAGGCCTTAATAAAATAGTTGTTTTATTAAGACAGCTTGATACAGCTGAGAAAATGGACACAATTCCATGTGTTTGAAGAAAAAGCAAAAAACATGCACGCATATAAAAGATAAAGACAAAAAGCGGCTTTCTGAGGCATATGGGACTAAATACATGTAGGTAACATGGACAACACCGTTCCCACAACACACTATATTCCCAGAAAATAGAATCCTATAGAGAGATCATTCCCCTGCCATTTAATAATGCCCTCAAACACTCTCGAGAATGCCATCAGGCAATTAAGGAACGCTTCTTGGGGTCTGCAGAGCCACCTAACATAGTGGAAAATGAAGAAGCAACACGGGAAAAAAATAAGTTAAAAAAGGCAATTCTCCAAGCAGGGCTTGTTTCCTGAGATGTTGCTGCAGGCAGCAGCACGGACGGGATGTGAGCAGCAGAGAGCATAGATATCCCTCCTCCCAGGGGTTGCTGCTCTTCTCCTGTGTCAGCTCTTTGAAACTAAAGCAGTTAGAGCCAAAAGCTACTCAGAAGGTGCTGGGATCCAAATCAAGAAAACAAGAGTAAGCAAACATAGATTAACTGTCCATATAAAGCTATAGGATAGCCTTATATTAGCTAATAAATAAGTAAGGATATTTAGAGGAGAAAAAAAATGTGATTAAAGCATCTTCTTGCTATAGTATTTAATAAGATAAAAATTACCCAGAAAATACCTTCTACTTCAAGTAAATGTAATGAAATAAATTTAAATGTAAGTGAAAAGTGGCAAATTAAGCTTCTACATAACGAGGAAAGTAAATATTTTCGGTAGATGGAATGTGCTTAAGTGCCAGCACTCCACAAATGACAAAAACAAAGGTATCATTGCTCCAATAACTTTTATCGGGATTTTCAAGGAGGTTAATCTTATCTTCTTCATCTCAGCACTAGGAGAGATTTTACAGCTTTGGAAGAGCGGTGGGCAGGCAGTCGTCCTGAAAAGATCTTCAGTCGGCACTTTCTCCCTTGCAGCCCATAAAACAGTCACTATTTTTTTTTTTTAGAATAAAATGAAAATAGGAAATAAAACACAAACACGACTCTTTAGCCCCTTTCTTCAGCGGGTGGGAAAGGCGCAGAGCTCAGGAGTGCCCCGCTCTGTGCAGGGCACCAGCCCCGCGGCTGCAGCCGGGCGAGGGCCTGCGCGGTGCCCGCGCTGCATGGGCAGCCCCGCAGGCAGCGCCCTCACCGGACGGGAAGGCACCTGCTGTGCGACTCCCGTTCCACCTTAAACACCCAACGACTTGGCTCGGCCGAGAGGGCAGAGCCCCTGCGCCTACACGTACCAGAACTTTTCCTGCTGCAGTGGATGTTCTAAGGAATACTCGATCGTCCAAGCACCCCGAGAGCCACAGTCAGGCATCTGGAAAGAAAACTGAAGCCTAATGGGAGGTAGAAGCCTAATGGGAGCAGATTGAAAGTGGGATAGCAAAAAATTATAGTTTGCGATTGCCTTCCCCACAAAATCCTCTTCCTTATGAAAACAAATTACTGTGTACTTTAATTTGCTGTGAGCAGGACTTGAGTAGGATCAGTGGTTGCAGCTTAGTGCGAAGTTTGCTCTGAACACAGCAGCAGCGGCAAAAGCCACCACCAATGGTTTGAGGCAATTAAGCTCTCTCCTGTTACGCTTTTATTCCAAAACAGCTTTCAAAAGATGAACAATCAGAGGGAAGAGGTTAGATAAAACACAGCAAGGCGCTGCTAAAGATTCTTCACTCTTCAAAGGTCCAGTATGCATGTGGGCGATTCTTCTTGACACCAGGGAAGAGGACCAAATGAAGACTGTCGCATATCCTATGTGAGACTGGAGACTAAAGAAGGGGGAAAAAACGAAAACAAAAAACAACCAAACAAAAAAAAAAGCCTTGTCTCTTCCACCTTCTCATTCCACCACATCCAACTCCAACTCAGTTAGGGCTGAAACCCAATCTCTCCTTCATGGATATGCATCATTGTCCTCTCCTGGGTTTATTCAGTTTATTAGGAGAGCGATTAAAAGAGTTCTCGTCAAACCAAATGGGATTTGTCACTGCCACACTCTCCAGAGGCAGGTTGGCTCCGTTTCCCTTCAAACTGCTCCTCAAGTGTCATAAACCTGCCACGTTTCTTGATAAAATAATGGCATTGCCTTCTCACTGTATTTATGGGTAAATCTTGACCGGCGCACAGACACGCGGCTGCCAGAAAGAGTGAAGCACAAAAGCTGGTGTTCCTCCTTTCCTCCCACTGCCAAGCTATTTTAAGTGGCATTTTATAAAGCTCTAATTTATTTCTGAACACAGAACTATTTTAAAACACGTGTAAAGGATTCAAGCAGATAAAATTCTGGTGAGTGAGGACTGACAAGTTGGAACAAACGAGAGGAATTTCTGAGATTAGATCTGAGAGAATCCTCCATTTTTCCAGAGATGTTCTGGATCAGTAACCAAGTTACAAAACCAGACAAACCAGAGAACAGTCAAAAGGCTCTGTTGCTCCTCATCAGCAGGAAAATTACTACAAGATGTAGACAAAGTTGGACAGTCAAAAATACCTATTTCAATGCTGAGGTGACACAAGTGAGAGAGGCGAGTGAGAACATTAGGAAATCTAGACGTAATCACGGCGCTGATGACGAAGGATGCTCTTCGCTCGAGAACCTTCTTTCACAGACCTGAATTCTTCCTCTTGAGACAAGAGGAATAGAGACAGACTTCAAAACCCGGCTGTGCCCATGGCCAAGGGCCTCTCCTGGTGCTGAGGATCAGGATGTGAGGAGGAGGAAGGGGTCTGGCCATCCTCACCCTCGCTCGGGCTGGGCCGGCTGCTTCGTCTCCGTCTGCGCTACTGCCCCCCCTACTGCACCCTGCAGCAGGCACAGCCCGGCCCGCTCATTCTGCAAGTTACACGGGAAAATGGTCAGATCTCATGCGCCTCGAGCACATCAGCGAGGAAAAGGCGGCAATTCATAGCACACTTGCAGGGTGCACGTGCTACTATTTTACAAGCAGTATTCTGTATCTTACAGGAAACACAAAAGAATTACAAGGCAAAATGATCTTCACTGATGAATGATGTGTGAATGATCATCTTTAGGATTTCATTTTATCTTAAATAGGTTTTCAAGTCTAGACAGCTCTTTTAAGCTTTTCTACTTTTTGCCTTCATATCTCCCTTTAAATTCTGCTCTAACTAACAAACTTCATGCAGCATTTTTTCAGAGCATTTACTATCTACAGGTGAAAGACATCATATTCAGAATATGCAATTATATTAATCCATAAAATGTATGTGGGGGAAAAGAAAAACCTTGCACCTTACTTAACACTATTTCCTACTTCTGTAAATGTGATGTTATGGATGTAATGCAGTGCTCAAAACTTTAGCATATAGCAGGGTAATAACAACTTAAGGATTAGGGCTGTACTACTTGGAATTGAGACCCAATTCCTTTTACAAGAGAGCCTAGCAACTTTTTGAAGTATGAAGACATTTAAAATAGGATGTTCACACATTTGCATTGCCTAAGATCTATTCCCATGCAATACAAACGCTCAAACATCAGCCATAATGAACACAATGACCTCCCATCAACAGAATTTACTGTGCCCTTGGGATGCTACGTAAATCAGGTGTCAATGCGTTGCCAAAGTCTTACTAAGTGCTTAAAAGCTTTGCCGTGATTTAAATTTAGAACATTTCTGGATACAGATGTCCAGACCCAAAAACATACCAATTACCAACCTGGTCCATATGCATGCTCTTATTATTATTATTACTGGCTCATGCAAAATGCAATTACAGACTCTGATGTTATTTTATGCAAATATAAATATTTCCTCACCTTTCCAAATATCAAATATTATGCATACATCAAATTCTTTTCAAATTACTTAGTCATAGTGGGAAAAATATTTATAAATATCAGCTTTCACCAAACTAGATTAAATTTCTTAACTTCCCACTCTGCTCAAGAAGTGTTAATCGTGCTAATCTTTTTCCACATGGCAACTCTTGGACTGTCCTGACAGCTGAAGCAGCCAGGGTCCCCTCCTCTTGCTCCTGTTGGCACTGGCAGTTCATGTTACCCCGATCTGCTTTCCAAGCCACATCCGTGCAGATGGGCAGAGCAATAACCGGGAGGGGAAAATGTCGAAACGAGGTCCGCTGGGGCGCCCAGAATGATTTGCGGGTTCCCAGATCTGAGCTGGGCACTGCCCCTCGCTCCCCTACAGCTACTGAAACGAAAAGCTGCTCTGAGAGGTGGGCCATGGCAACGGGCACACGGAGAAACCCACCGAGCATCTTGTGCTGCCCTTTGGGGGATACTTCTTGATTAGCTGGTGGAGCTGATCAGCTTGCTTTGTTGTCACTATTTATACATTTATACTTTATACTCACACGCTGTAAGAAATTCTTCCACTGCCCTTGAATCCTTTCATTCAGATTGTGTTAGATTGCCAAAGTGAGAGATTCCAACCTTCCAAATACCTCAATAATCTTTATTTAAAGATGCACATTGAACTATTTCTCTCCTTCTATAAAAGAGAGCAATTTCTAACCTACGAGGATATCCATGCAACACGAGGGCTTGATGAGTGCGTTGTTCTTAGCTGCTCTCAGCAATGTGAATAGTCAGACTGCATCCGTAGTCCTCTTGCTCCCCCATCCCATCCCAACAGCTCTACGTGCATCCAAATGGATACAGAAATACATTCAAGATGCACAAATAGAAAACAACTGGAGCACAAGTGATACTGCAGTATCTTTTCAGAATAAAAGAATACAAAGGCGAGTCTATACACATATTTTAAAATACATTTTTAACGGAGACACGCCAGAAATTTAAACTAATTACTTTTACAAAGAATTTCATCAAAGCTCCATTGCTTTTGGAATAAAGGCAGAATAATGTAGAAGTACCATGCAAACTATTGTGCTGGTATTCACACGGTAGCATTCACTTTCAAAAAGTATGCATGAGAAATATGAAATGCTGTGTATCTACTAAGATAACAAATTTAACTTAGACATTTTAGAAGATTAGAAATTAACATTTAATATTTAAATAAACTGATTTGAAAATGAAAAGGTTTAAGGCACTTATCTACCTTCTTTTGCTTCCTTTAAAAACTCCCCCCAGAACTACTGAAAACTGCATTTCAAACAACGCCTCGTAATTTCTATCACACGCTGCTCTGCATCTTGATCAAGGTTTTTTTTTTTACACTCTTGCTGCTTGAGTTTAATGTATTTTTTTTCCTATTCATTATCTTTGCAACTGTTTGGCTCTGCAAGTACTTTTTAAAAGAAGTTTTTCAATGAACAAACCAATACAGGGCTGTGGCCCCCACTCCCCATACACCACAGTGACTGGACACAACCAATCGGGCATGCAGCTACTTAGAGGGGTTGTGAGAACTGTGGATTTCTACCCAAAGAGGTTTTAAGTAGAGGAGACTTCAAACTGCCCTCCCTCTCCCAAAACCAGAGAGGCGCCAGGCAAAAAGCACCTGCCGGGCTTCCCTAGGAGAAACTGCGGCTACCGCTTCCTGTGGATCCGGAGCAGGAATATTTCCCTGCAAATCTGCCTCTTCACAAACTACAGGCCAACCTGCTCTCCCCGGGAGGTGAGTACAAAGCGGGGCAGCTACACAAGTATCTCCCCGGAGAGCAGGGCCTGCTGCACGGCGCGGCCCAGCAAGGTGCGAGGCGGCGGCAGCAGCAGCAGCAGCAGCACCGCAGCGGCGCTGCCCGGCGCCATCCCTCGTCACGCAGCCCCCGAGCAGCGC